>VNJN01003586.1:1686-52298 GCA_008042485.1 Drosophila mayri | reverse complement strand
GGGGGGGGGGGGGGGGGGGAAATGGCAAAGCCGGGATGGATGTGTGCTGAATGTTTGGGGCTTAAAAGTTTTCCCTCCACAAACCAATATTTAAAATTGGGCAGGACATTTCCAAGGGGGGCAGCTCCAAGGGGTCGGCCTCCCTGCTGACAAATGCCAATTGAGAAATCCTCGACAGAGTCAGCAATCGCAGACTTATAGAATTAGTTTTTTTTTTTTTTGGGTAATTGAAAGGGCCAAAGGTCAAAAATCGATGACATCGAAATGGAGCCGATATTGAATACATATCGATATTAAGTTGTGTCCTTAAAAAGCTGAAAGTTGGTAATAAATTTATTGCTTTTCATAAAGATTAAGTTTACCAATAAAGAATTATGTAAAGAAAGAGCTAAAATAAGGGTTTTGTGTTTGATATATCCTTGTCCATATCCATATTACCAAAGCGCAGCTCTAAAGGCTTAAATTACACCGGCTGTGCTATGTAAACCTGCATCATGCAAGTGACCATGTGGGATTCTCATCCTCCTCCTCCTCATCCTCCTCATCATCATCATCAACATCGTCATCGTCGTTATCATCACCAACAAGAACCCCACATTTAGCACCCCGTTTTTGCACACAATTTTAGACCCCGTTTAGCTGGCAATTTTACTCAGTTTTTCGTGCTTTCTAGCCACCTCAGCCAGCCTGTGCAACCTCTACCTCCTCCTTCTCCTCCTTTACCAGTTGCCATCAACAACAGCAGTGGGTCCAGGCCCAAATGCACTCATGCGATGGTGTCAAAAGGTGTACGGGTCATGCTCATGGCCTTTGCCCGTTCTCACCTTTACATGCACTGGGGAAAATGTTTGAAAGTTAAGCAAATAAATTAACGAAAAAAAATATTGAATTAAACATTTTCTTTACTTATTTTTGTTTAATTTAAAAAATATTACTTTTATAATACAGAAACTAGCTTTAAATATATATTTCCTATATGGCTTTTGGTTACTGCATTTATTTTAAATTTAAATAAAAGTAAAATTTAATTTTGAAAAGGTTAAATAATAGTAAGACAGCTTTTTATGGGGAATTAAATCTTAAAAAATATTTTCAAATCTTTTAAATAATTTCTTTACATAAATATGAAGTAAGCCTCTATTTTGTTGAGTGTACCAGCCCCCTATTTTAGCCGCTATTGCCTTTGGTATACTACAAACAAGAGCGCACTCACTCGCCATTCAAGTAAAACAAATTTCCGTTGCTGTGGAACATCAAATTTATGGCCCACAGCCAGCCAGCCATATAGCGGAGCCATTGTTTCTCTGTGTGTGTGTGTCCCTTTTACCCCCTCCCCCAAATGATAGCACAAGAAGCAAGAAGAAGGCCACTGGGCACTTACCAATTGTGGTCAAAACGGTCAGCGAATACAAAAACGCTTTGGCAAAATTCCATTCGTGCGGCGGACCACCGCCCACGGCCACGCCTCCAACGCCACCGGCGCGATGATGATGATAGTGTGTGTGAAGGAGCACGGCTTCCGTTGCCGGATTGTTGTTGCTGCTGCTACCAGCAGGGCTACCAGAGGCCGAGGAGGAGGGGGCGTTGCTGTTGGCGTTGGCCACATCGTCGTGTGATAATTGCAGCATAACATCCTCGTTCAGTCTCTTGATTAATTGGTCTTGAAACTTGGCTATTTCAAGTGCGGCTAATCTGTGGGTTAGAAAGGGAGAGGGGCAAGGAGGTGGGGGGAGAACAAGAATGAGAGAGAGAATGAAAGAAAGAACAAGAAAGTTATCTCATAAAATAGGCACGAAATCAAGTATACGCCCCGGTCATCAAGTATACGCACTGTGTGGTCAGCTTGTTGACTTAACCAATAAGTATTAATGCTTCATTTTGGGTAAATAATAATTTCATAATCACTTAATAATAATAATAATCTCGGTATATGAAATATAACATATTTAATATTAAATTGTAAAAAAAAAACAGGAAATAAATATAAGTACATTATTTTGGTTTAGCTGAATTTATATTCAAATTAAAATTAAAAAAGGAATTACATAAAAACTGGCCTCAAGGAAAAGCTGTTAATATTTAAGAAGGCTTTTAAGATAAGATTTTAATAAAAATAAAATTAAATTGAATTGAATTTTATTTGCTTACATAAATGATGTGTTTAACAATAATTTAAAAACAAAATATGCTCAAAGCCAAACCTGTTCATACTTATAATAGAATTTAATTTCAACTGTTATTGAATTGATTTTTAATTGAATTATATTTTTAATAAATTTAATTTTTACTAAAAAAATAAAAATTAAAAAATTAAAAATTAATAAAATTAATTAAAAATTAATAAGTAAAAATTAAATTGAAGAGCAAATCCAAAGCTAATGAACTCACTTTGTCCAATTCTCCTTGTAGAGAATATTGAGCGAAACAGTAATGTCCCAAATATTCTCAATGGTCCGCTGACGCACATCGTAGGTGTCCGGCGAGAGGGCAAACTGCGGCATTCCGCCAGAGTCCAGATCGGCATCCTCCACCCCATAGACGAAGTCACCGCCAAAGGGTCCACCACTTGCTGTACCGGAAGCCGAGATCATTCCCTGGGCGGCCACAGCGGCGGTTATCGTATCGTTGTCGCCATGATGTCCCGATGACTGGTGCGGCGTCCTCTGTTGCTGCTGCTGCTGCTGCTGCTGATAGATGCTGTTCCCTGTATTAGCCATATTCCGTTTGGTGCTGGCCAGTGTGTGCTGCTGATGCAGCAGAGCCGAGTCCTCGTTTTCAATGGTCAGGAAGATGAAGGAGCCTGGGACAAAAGCCAAAAAGTTGGATGGTTACACAGGGAAAAAAGAAAGAAATTATGTATTTTATATATATAAATATATATTAAATTATTTTATAAATAATTTTCTGTACAAAAATCTATTTAGAATTATTTTGTTTGATTTATGGGTTTGATGGCTTGGATATTTTGGTAAATTGCTTCTCTCTACATCATTATCCTTGCTGTTCCTGCTGCTTCCTATGCAAAATCATTTGTTTGTGATATGGCAAGAAAGGATGCTGCTGCTGCAGAATGTTGAGAGCCTTTGAGCAGGAGAACTGCAGCATGAAGATAGGACAGCACAGGACAGCACAGACCATAAAGCATCTTTAAGGTGTTGCCAGCCAGCTTAAGGGCTTCCTGGAACACCTTGTTGAAAGGGCTCAGAGCAGATACTCCTGCATATTTCCATAAAAATCCTTAAGGATTTTCAAGAAGAATATTTGGTAGCAAACAAATTGAGGAAAATTACATTTTTTTAAGAAAAAGGTTTAGTAATTTTTAATCTATTATCTTGAAAACTTCTCTATAATTAGCCAACATTTCCTACGTAGAAATTGAAAATATTTTCAATCCTGTTTATATATAAAGAAAATGCTAAATGTTTATTTCCTCTTTATAAATACTCTTATTAATATCAATATATTTTCACTTAATAGAAAACTGTAAAAGCCAGCTTTTTTCATGCTAAACAAATCCTTAAATTAAAACCCAGTCATGTCAAGTCTGTCCAAATTGTTCATGTCCTTTTCCCTTCTGCTTCTATCCTCCCTATTTTCCCCCAAATCGATACAAAGTCCTTCTTTCAGCCGTGTTGATTCCTGTCACTCATTTAATGTTAATGCCCCGCCAACTAATACACACATGTCACACATTTTGTCAAGTTTTTGAAAAGTTTTTCGCCAGCCTTCGACCAAGTTGCCATTTATTTATTTATTTTTTGTTTTTTTTGCCCTCCCTTAGAATGATGAGCGTATGCGAAATGATGAGTTGATGTCCTCGCCGAAAGCCAACACATGTCAAAGTTAAAAATAATACAGGACCATGTCGGAGGGAATGCTAAGATGATGTCCTCCCGGACGCAAAGCTGAAGGCCTGACATATCCGTTTGGCACTTTGCTCTGCTCTGGATTTCGTCCCGAACGGAAGGAAGATTTATTGATGGAGGAATGTGTTGGTGTTGATAGTGTGTTTGTTTCACTATTTTTCTAAGTAGCTTGGCCTTGTCAAGGGTCCTTGTTTATTTTTTTATGGGTCTTATTGAATTAAATTAAATAGATTTTATAATTTTCTTGTGATTTCTCAGCTTGGGAGTTGTTTTCCTGTAACTGTTACTTACTACCTACTATTTTATATTATTTAATTTGAATGAAATGTTAATTATATTTTTAATATAATATTTATTTTTATATTTTATCACTTAAATTGAATTTAAAGTTTTACTTTAGCTTTCATTTTTTTTTGTCAACTGAAAAATAAATTGGGCCAATAAATAAAAAGGAATATATAAATATTTAAAAATTTAATATTAATAATTTAATTTATGAAATTGGTTTAATTTTTGAATAGTATTTTAAAAGACTTTTGTTAGCCTTTGCAGAGTATCTTTTTGTTGGTCTAAGAACCTTTTCTCAACTTGTAACTTCCACTAGAGCGTGAAAGCATTGTTGAATGGGTTGAGGACAGCTTTACAACAAAAACAACAACAAAATATAAATAAAATAAAGCCTGATGTGTGTGTTAAAGGCATCTGTCATGTGTGTGGTGTGACGTCACGGGCCTCACGCACCGCCTAGCGAAAGTTAAATAATTGTTTGTGTCATTTTGATGATTTCCTCCTAACAAGGGACAACTTTTTCGACCAGCTGTTGTCGCATACGCACACATGCCGGCGAATTTTTTGATTTGTTTAAAGTATTTCGCAAAAAAAAAGAATATAACACACATACACAAATGTGTGTGTGTGTAAGTGTGTGTGCTGCTGCTGCTGCGGTGTTGCTGGTGATGTTGCTGCCACTGCTGCTGATGTTGCTTGTCAAAGCAGCCGTCGCCGCCAGAGAAGCCGAGGAGTTGGAGGGAAAGCGAGGGATGGCAACGGATTTCCGGTAAGGGATACGGAAAACGGATACGGATATGGACACAGAGAAAGCGCGTCTATGGTTTCTTTTGCGTTTCTAATAATTTTCGAATATTTTACAATTAAAAGTTGGAAAAAAATAAACAATAAAACATTTTTTTTTGTTAGAATTTTGATTAAAAAAATGAAATAAAAGCAGAAAGTGATTTATATATTTTTTAAAAAATCATATTTAAAATAAAGTAAAAATTAAAATATATTATTTTTTTATTAAACTCCTCATTCCAAAAATACACAGCTTGTCTTGATTTTAAATATACATTTTTTTTCTTTTAATTAATAGCTAAATGTCAAATAAATATTAGTTAAAAAAAATTGTTTTAAAATTGTAATTTTCTGTACCCTAGATAACAACACACACACACTTTGACAGGGACAGGCGGCATGTGGAGGGGTAAAACATAAGTTTTTGGCGTTGCGGCCGCCATTTTGACGTTTGTTTTTGGCATCGAGTGGGTGGCATACCAAGGGGAGGGTGGGCTTTTCGGGTAGAGGGTGGTGGCAACGAATGATTAATTAAATTTATCACGTTGTCGTGCGGCGGCTTTGGCGGCGTTCCACCCAGCTCCTGTTGTTGGTTAATTTAAACGTCGAACTCTGTGACAAGATACATTAAGCATCCTTGTACCGTCCTTGTCCCAAACAGCAAGCGTATCCACTAGTGTAAATGTATACCAGACACAGGAAAAAATATTTTTAAATAAATGTAATAAAAAATTATACTCGTTCAGAAATATTAAGTTTTTTAACTGTCAAAATTCTTGATTATTTCAAGTATTTAATTATTTTATTTCCTCTTCATAGATCCCATGGGTATTACCTTATTTTTCTTTCAGTGCATACCCTTAACCGTATCTGTAAATGTATCTGTATCTGTATCTGACACGCGTGCCGCAAAAAAAGAGCAAACGAAACGAAGCGAAGCGAACGCGTGGCCGAAAGAAGATGCCGCGTTAATTAGGGAGGCCGCAGCAATGAAATGGCATCCACAGGCATCGGATACAAATGATATGTGAGTGCCTGTCACGCACAGTACTGTCAATTTATCTATTTATTTATATATATATATATAATACATATATATAGATGTAATTATGGACCTGCAACTGGCGGAAATTGTAGCTATTTTGGCAGTACTTGACGAAAACCCTTTTAAGCCCTCAAAAGGAGGAAGCTTCCTAATGGCAGAGGATAGTCCTTAGAGAACCTCAGGATGTTGTCAGAAATTAAAGTGAAATATTCATTCTTGTGTTATTTTATTTGCTTTTAAAGTCTAACATTATTTTTTCTGTAGTTTTTTCTAAATAAATTGAATATTAATAATAGAATTAAAGGATCTCAAGAGAAGAAAACTTACACAGCTAAAATATATACAAAAAATTGTTTTACTATTTCAATAAATATTACATTTTCCTCATAAAATAAATATATAGTTTATTTATGTTTTTTTTTTTCTATTTGGAAATATAAAGCCTTCTTAGAATTTTGGATTCTATTTCACTTGATTTTTGTCTCCAAAAAACCAAAATTAATAAATTATCTAGATAATTTTCAAGTAAAACAGAGAATTGTTTAGTTTATATAAACCTTTTTAAAAGGGGAAAAATTCAAAAAATTCACTATTAAAAAAAAACTCACCTAGCAATGTGTAGGCAAGCAGCAGCATACATATCCCCAGATTGGTGAGCAGGGCAGACCACACCGTCTGCGAGGTGCCCTTTCGCTTCTTTTTGGTGCCCTCCTTGGTGCCATATCCTGGCGGGGTCTTGCCCTCGGTTCCCGAGGAGGAGGAGCTATTGCCCCCCGAGCCAGAGCCACCGCCCCCGAAGCAGGAGCACCAGCCATTCCGCTTACGTTGTCGCTGCTGTTGCTGTTGCTGCTGCTGCTGCTGATGTTGCTGTTGCAGCTGGTGTTGCACCTGTGCCTGCGCCTGAATGGACGCAGCCTGCGGATGGGCCGGCGGCAGTGGTTCCTTACGGTTCGGCGGCGTGCTGCTGCCGCCGCCGCTGCTCATCAGCTGCAGCGGCAGCAGCTTGGCGTTGCTCTTCAGCGTGCCACAATTGCTGCCGGAATTGTTGTTGCCGCCACCAATGCCAACGGCAACGCCGCCGGTGCTGTTGCTGCTGCTGATGCTGCTATTGTTGCTGCAACTGCCGCCGGCCAGTGGTGGCAGTGGCATCGGTAGGGGCAGGGTCAGGGGGAGTTGTTGCTGAAGGGATTGCATATTCGGGGGCGGGGCCATCAAGTCACTCACATAGCCGGCGGCGGTGGGATATTTTAAGATACCCGGCGGCGCCAGCGAGGGTTGTGCCAAGGAAACAACAACCTGGGGCAATTTTTAATAAAGTTGCAAGGCTTTAAAAATAATTAAAAACATTTATTTACACCCACCTGACCGACTGGTGGTCCACCGCCTTGATTGGCCGCCACCTCAATGTCCTCCAGCGTGGGCATGGGCAGCAGGGGCGTGGTCTTGAAGGTCGTTGTTGTCGCTGATGGCGCTGCTGGCAGCAGCAGCGGTGCGAGCTGGGCGGGCGGCATGCTGGGCAGGATGCCAATGGATACATAGCTTCCGGCATTGGTGCCGGTCCCGGAGGTGGGCACACCACCCAGGCCGCCGCCGCTGCTGTTGACACCGTAGTGCATTCCCCCCGTCGTTGTGCTCCCTGTTAGTCCTACCGAACCCGGTCCGGGTGCTGGACAGGATGTGGGCGTGGCCGTGGCCATGGCCATGGCATGGCTGGTCAGCTGCGAGGGCGGCGGCGGCGGTGGCTGCGCCCCGGTTTGCATTGACATCGGTTGATCCGGATTCATCTTGCATTTGGTCGCTGTTTCGCCGTGCCTTCCCAGCTTCCACAGATCGGTCAGTGAATCAATCAATCAATCAATTGATCAATTAAGCAATTAATCAATCAATCGATTGTTCAATCAGGCTAAAAAGGTAAAAAATAAACAGAGAGTTTGCATGAGTCTTGATTTCATTTTTATTTTGATGATTTTATAATTGGATTTTGTTAAGCAGCTTTAAATCTGTTAACTAAATATATTTGTTATATAAATCATATACCTCTTGCTCTAACCAAATTCCCCTTTATATTGGCTTGCCAATATTTATTGTTTAAGCCCAGGCCACTTGCCTACATTCATCTCATTCGGTATTCATTGACTTAATTTTCTGCCAAAATAGGCAAATAGATACGATATAAACCGATTTGGTATTCCGCCTCGATGGCCAAAGGCAATCGCTTATAATTCCAGACCAAGACAGTGAGTGGGAGGGTGAGGGGGAGTGTAATAAAGAGGGATAGCAAATCCGCAAGTGCCGCACAGCAACGGCTGAAACTCATTTGGAGTTTGAATTGCGAGCGGCTAAGGAGTTCCGTTCTGGCCTCTTGCTCAGGTAAAGTGGTTGAGTGCGGCTCATCAAAGCATTAATTAACAGGCACTAAAACACACACACAAATACAGGCACACATGGCTTTGGTCTGGTAATCAGAATGCCGAAGACATTCCCATTAATTTGCACAATTGAATGCTTTTCATTAAGTTGCAATTACTCGAAATTAATCGCTTTTGCCAAAATACCAAAAACTGGCTGGGTGTGTGGCACAGACTAAGCCGCTTACGGCCCTCTAACCCTCCTATTTTATCATCAACTTTGTCATCGTCAATTGAAGTTCGGTTTTGGCTTTGATTGAAATGCACGGAGGCATGGAATTTGTTTAGTTTTCATTTCGATTTTCACCCCTAACGAAAAACCCCAACAATTAGGTTGAAAAAACGGAAGCTTTCAAATTATTGGCCTTGAAGGTTTGAGTCCCGAAGGGATGTAAGGAAAATCTGGGGGAATTAAAGGGGAATATCTTTTTTAATTGCCAAATTTAAAAGGAAACCTTACTGTTTTTTTTTAATAATATAATAAAAATGTATATTTATGTTTAAAATTATCTAACGCTTTATTTATATTCAATTTAAATTATTTTATATTTTTTTAAGGGCATCCTTTCAACAAAAAGACTCACAAAAATGATTTGAAGGCATTTTAAGAGTATGCTAAACATAAAAAAAGAAAAGAAAACAGAGAAAATAAGAAAATAGGAAATAAAAGAGAGGTTGCCAGAAGGCGGCAAACATCCGATGGTGTGGCAATTAAGGACGCGCTCTCGCCAGGACACAAGGACACGCCTAGTGTGTCGTGCACTGCATATTTTAAGGCTTGTTGTTCTGTGTGCTTGGCCTACCCTTGGCTTACCTTCCCTCCCCCCGGGCAGAAGGCGGTCAAAAGGCCGTCAAGTGGCGCTTAGAAAAGCGCTTGGGAAAAACAAAAACAAGAGATACAAACAAATGCAAAAAACAAAGGCGGCAAATTCAGTTCAAGTGCAATTGAAGCAATGCCAGCCAATGTGTTGCGCATTTCGGATGCACGGCGTTAGCAATGGACACCTCCACTTCTTCGGACAGCTGAATCTCGGACGAGGGCAAACTTTTGGCAACAAAAAAAAAAAAACACAGAATTGGAAGACAGCAAACAGAAGAGCAACAAATAGCCAAGCACAAAGGGCGTGAATCAAACCGCAATTGGCCAAGGTGGGAATAGACGTACATTTAGGGTCAAGAATACAATTGCAATCAAGGTGAAGCGTTGCGGATTTCTGGCCAAGAAATCTAAGCAAATTTTTTCAAAATGTTTTTTTTAAGGGAAAAGAGAGAGCTGCATATGGTACTTTTATTAAAAAATTGGCTTAATTAGTTTTAAAAAATGTAGAATAGTATTTTTAGCAACCTTAAAAAGCTGCTCATTCTTTGAATTATTTATTTAAAAATAATTTTGTATGTTTGAAATCATTTTTAATATTTTAAGACACTTAATTATAAATAGGATAAACTCCTGACTTAATGGATAATTATTAAATGATCTCAAAGTATTACTTCTTTGAACTCAAAGTAATTAAAAATTATTAGCTTTATTTTATGTAATATTTTAAAACCCTAACTAATTTCTGGCAAACCCTATCAACAACCTATATTTTCCCATTTTTTACCTCTACTTATTTATTTATTACAAAGAGCTGTACAATTTTAATCAATTCACTAATTAATTGGTTAATACTTAACTTTAATGAAACAATTAAATTGAAATGGGCTTTTGAACCTTTTTCGCACTATTTTTAATCGATTGCAAACACAGCAGGAGCACCAGGAGCACCAGCAGCCGACAATTTTTGCGACTCCAATTCCATTACGCATGATTTGCGATGCAGCCAGCAACAGTAACATGGTGTGCGGAAAATCTCCGCTTTTCCGCCCATAAAACCTAGAGACAGAGAAATGCTGGGAAAAGGAGAGGGCGAGGGATCGCTGAAGGTAGCGGAAAATCGGGGGGGATTAAGAATCATTTCCTGGTGCAGGCAGTTTTCCAGGCTGAACATTAAATGCTCGCTCAAATGAGATGAAAACGGGGCCGGTCTTCTGACCAGCAGCAAAATCACTAGCCAGCGGAGCTGACCACAAAAAAGTGAAGGGGGTTTGGAGTGGATGAGCACAAAAAAATAAGGAAAGGGATTCGACTGAGAAATACCTGATAATTTTACTTTATTTAAAATACTATATAATTTAATATTATATTAAAATTCGGCTTAAGCGTTATTTACAAAAAATAAAAGGGCTTTTTTGTATTTATCAAAATTTATTTATTAATTAAATTATTGTTTAAGTTAAAATTCCCCACTAAAATAACAAAAATATAGAATATTTTTTGACAACGTATACCTGATTTTTTAAAGGAAATACATACATGAGTTTTCAGGGCGTATACTTAATTTTCCACAACGTATACTTGATTTTTTTACTCTGATTTCTGTAAGTTTTGATTTAGCCAGGCTTTTCTTATTTTATTTTCGAATCTCGAAAATATATCTTCTAGTTCTATATTCCCTTTGCAGATCCAATTGATGGGTATTAAAGTCCCGCCCCGACTTTCGGGCCCAATATTTCAAACACGCGTCGAACGCATTTCCCGGGGCGGAAAACGGTTACAGCGGAAATGCAACTTTGCCGTTGTTCGAGCGTAACTGTTGTTTATGTTTGTCCACACACAGATACACACATACGCTTGCAATTACACACACTAACGCACACTGTGGCCTCAGTAATCAACAAGAGAGTGAGCAAGACGGTTATAAGAGAGAGAGAGAGAACGCGCGAGACCCGCATAAATTGCTTTCTTTTGGCCAACACTTTTTTTCGCCGTGTTCCATTTCATCGGGGCTCTGATTTTTCGGTTGCACTGAGAGAAATGCTCAGGCAATTCGTATAATTTAGGCTTATTTTAGGCTTAATAAAATCAGAGAAAGGTCAGATATACTTTCAGAAAAATCAAGTATACGTTTTGGAAAATTAAGTATACGTTCTAAAAACTCTTGTATGTATTTCTTTTCAAAAATCAAGTAAACGTTCTGAAAACAAGGGTAAAATCATAAAAATCACGTATACGTACGGATGTACACGCTAAATACAATTTCGATATCAAGTATACGTAGAAAATAGCTTAAAAAATATTAAATTTATTAGAAAACCTAAAATTTATTAGGAAATAATAAAATTTATTTAAGACCCAAGGTAATTTTTTAGTGCAGAATTTCCAGCATCTTTGGCATATCTCTGCTTTGCTTTTTTT
The DNA here is from genome assembly GCA_008042485.1 of Drosophila mayri. Classification (NCBI taxonomy): domain Eukaryota; kingdom Metazoa; phylum Arthropoda; class Insecta; order Diptera; family Drosophilidae; genus Drosophila; species Drosophila mayri. The sequence continues at coordinate 40,667 of VNJN01003586.1, read as the reverse complement.
CTGGTATTTTCTTGTTTTTGGAAATTCCTAAGGCTGCTACACCGTATCTACTGTGTCCTTTTAATGTCCTGTTTCTTATTTCCTTGTTACTTCTTGCCATTTTTTGTTCTCCTTTCGTTCGTTCACTCCTTCCTGCCATTGCTGGCATTCATTTTCTCGCCGTGCGTTGACAAAAGTCTCACGCAGTAAATTGAGATGGATGGCCAAGGCAATGGGCATGGGAAACAGTGAACAGGGGAGGAGGGGAATAGGGGTGGCGGTAAAGGAGGACCGGGAAAACTGAGGGATCTGGCCGACTGAGCCAATAAGCTGGGCAGAGCAGCATCTTGGATGGAATGGAAAAACTGGTTCCCTTTCAATCCTCATTCTCATTCTTATTTTTTTTTATTTCTTCTCTTCTTTAATTGGTTTGTCTCGGGTTCTAGGAAATGCAAGCAGTTCTTTGGGAGCTGGATTTATATATTAAATATTTTTAAATTAAATTTGTTTAATAGCTTTCAAGTTGTAAGGAATAATTTCAGGAAAACTCAATGCTCAAAGTTTAGACCTTAAATAATATTAAATAGTAAAAATTATATAAATAAATATATAATATTAATAAAATAAATACATTTATAAATCATTTAACTCCTGAAAACATATTCCACTTAATTACTTTTTGAAAATTATGTACCACCATTTAATTGTTCTTAAAATTAATCAATTAATTGATATTTGTGAAGCTCAACTGGTTAATATTTTCCCTCCCATGTGCCTCCCTCAAAGCCCAATAGTAAATAATTCAATTTAAGTGATTCCCGAACTGAATCCACTTGAATCCTTTTTGGTGGCACATTTACCGATGCACCGGCTTCTGTTTGCCTCATTATCGGCTTTGTGCCACAAACACAATTCGCCTGTCAATCGTTGCTGGCATTTGACTCGGCAATATATATATATATATATATATATATATTTAATGTTTCTTTCGCCGGCTCTGTGGGATATTTCAATTAATTTTATATTCAGCATTTTCAGCCGCTCATTTTTATGCTGATTATTTGGGGCTCGAAAATTTGCAGGCGTCATTAAATGGCATTTTTATTGGCCTTGCAAATGTTTCGCTTCCTCATTTTCATTCTTCTCACTGCTGCTGCTCTTTTTAATGCATTAATTGTGCTATCTTTTTTTTCGTTTTGTATTTTTTTTTTTGGGAGTATCATTTGTTATATGCCCCCGTTTTATGAGCGGGGTGGCGGCGGGTGATTTTTCGTACGAAAGGTGAAGGGGGGGTGATACTCAGTTTCTTGCGGACCGCTCCCGGCATTAAAATCGTATAAATGCTACGCGTCGTTAACTCGCCAAAAACGGCAGCGAAAAAAACACACAAAAAAGACAACAAGTTTAAGGAAATGAACAAGTAAAGAGGCTTGAGACCATGTGATACCTTGGAATCACTTGAAATTTAAAACTAAATTATTGTAACCATCATCGTATCTTCTCTATTTTTTCTCACAAGCCTCACCTCCCTAAATGCTTAGTAAATCTTTTCTTTTTCACCAAATTTAACCATAAAGCTATGATTTATAACTTAGACCCTTTGAATTCATTTTTTTTCGATATATTTGAAAAATGTAAATAAATAATTTTTATATATTCACGAGATATCCTGTTGTCTAGCATCCCCTGACTGCTTGCCCTTCTGATTTCGGTTTGTTTTAGTGTATAGAATTGTGTTTTCTTCAGGGAGCGGGTGGCAAGTGGCGAGTTGGTTTTGCTATGGGGGGGGAAAGGGGGCAAGGACGTGTGGGTGGCTTATCCTCCGAAAGAAGAGGTAAGCATCAGACGCTGGCGGGCGACGAAAATATTTGCTTAATGAAATTGTATGCGCGCGAGAATTTTTGTGTGAATAAAATTAATTTCAAACATGGAAGACGCCCGTGGGCGGCAAAAAGGAAAAGGAAAGGAGAGCGATGGTTGGGGTGGTGGTGTGGGCTTTTCCGGGCAACAGAGTTTTCCGACGGGGGGTGTCAACGAGTTTATTCCTGGAGATTAAGCTGCCTGGCTTATGAAATGAAATGTGTGTGTGTGTGTGTGTGCCTGTCTGTTGTCTCTTGGCTTTGACTTTAGCTTTTATGGCCGCATTGTCGGTTTTATGTGCTCTATATATTTGCCATTTCGGAGCGTTTGTTTTGGCATTAGATTTGTTATTAGCCTCGGAGTGGAGTGCTGACTAAAGGAGACTGGAATGGAGTGGAGTGTCCCCGTTTATCGACTGAGTTATTGAATGTCGGATGTTAAATCTCAATGTCTCCCTCGATTTCTTTTTCTCTTTCATTGATATTTATGATGCATATTTGTTTATGAATTGTGATTATTGCCCCATCACGAGAATTTATGGTGTTTGCCTTTCAAGATATTGGCTTTGCGTGTTCGACATCGCGAATTATTATCACTTTGGCGAACATAGTTTTGAGGGACTATCACAAAAATAACTTTATGAAAAAATGGGAAAGAAATTGATATATAAGAATGGTATATTTTTATTTATATTTCAAAATTAGAAATATTGAACAATACGTTACCATATCGATACTGTTAAATCTGTATTAAAAAAATTAATATATGAAATTGAGGAATTCTTTATTTTAATTTGTTGTAAGTTTTTTTTATACTTTTCTTTCAATCGTTTAATTATTAAAAATATTTTAATACTGATATTTCGAATTAGTTACATTTAATCAGTTTATAATTATACACAACTTCTTGATTGACTATTTAATCTTACCAAAATTTTAGTAATTTAATGTTTTTATGAGCAATTGTATTGCACACCCATTTTGTCTAAGTGTAACACAAACACAGGTCAGTCCATTTATCATTTGTTTCTCCCCTTTTTTTTGGCTTTGGCTTGGACTTTGATTTTAAATTGGTTTACGTGCAAATCGCAAATAGTTTTAGCAAATTAATTGCTCTGGCAACCAACAAAAAAAAAAAGAGAATACCTTTCGATTTGGAATCAGCTTCCGATTTTCGGGACTTTTGTTATTTGCCATTTACTCACCTGGTACGCCCGCCCCACCGCCCTTACCAACCATTTTCCAGGCATTATTTCCCTAACCCTAACCCCCCAACCCCTTTTCACCTGCGGCACTGCGGCCACAACAATCGAAACACATCGAACACAGATTGCCAGCACTAAATAAGCAATTGTTGCTGCAGCTGATGTTGTTGCAGCTGTCGTTGTTGCGGTCCTAGCTCGCGGGGGCGGAGGTACGGAAAATCGGAGGTGGAGGTGGAAAATCGGTTACCGATTCAGTGGAAGGAGCAAAGTGTTGCCATGGGGCTAGTTTATTATTATTTACTCTGATTTGGCTTTGTTGCGAAAGTAAACCATTGCCGACAACCATTGTGTTGATTTTCACCGGGAAATCGAGCAAGGTTTTCCACACAGGGACTGGTAATTACCGAACGTTGTTGAGGCAAGGGAAAATGAATAGCCTTTGAGAAAATGAAATATAAAACAAAAGATGTAAGACTTTTAAACTATAAATTTGGCTGTGTCGGGAGAACGAAATAAATAATAATAATAAATAAAAAATATTAAGATTTGGCAAAGAAAATTTACAAAAGAAAAGATATTGTTCTAGATATTAATATATCACTATTATAATTATAATTTTAATTATTTTGTTATCGTTTTATGCAATCTTTACATATTTATCAAAAATCCCTTATACATTTTTTTTTAAATTTCTAATTATAATATAAATCAAAATATAAATCATTTTTTTACGTCTTTCAATTGAAGCACCTGTGGGAGTTTGGCTTTCCGTGAGGTTGAACTGATGAAACCCTAAATCCAATACGATAATTCCTTTCCCTAATGAAATCCCAATAAAAGCTAGCAAAATCCTAAGACAGACTATCTGCATACCTTAACTGTGATGCTTTTTGAACCGAAATGGTAAAATTCCAACAGAAATCCAGAAAAACTTTTACTCAAAGGTGGGCTCTACAGGATGCAAACAACATTACAACTCTCTCTTTCTCTTTTGCTGGGTTTATTTTCCTTCTCTTTTTGAGTGCTAAATGCAGCTGTGTAAATGCCGGAAGTAAAAATTACTTTTTAAATTAGTTACACACACATACACAGTCGGGCAGAGAGGACAGACATGTGCCTGTGGATAAGCCTTTGGGCCCAGAATGCGCTTGTGCTCAAGTGTTGCCAAGCGGCAAAAGTTTGCCACTAACTGAGTCTGTCTGCATTTCCACTTTTCCTTTATTTCTTCTACACAATTTGTTTCTGTCCCTCGTTCTCCTCTCCTATTTATCTCTTTGATGAAAAAAAAGAAAATGAACAGGAAAAGCAAAATAAGAGCTGGAAAAACTCACGTGTGTGTTGCACTTACACGAAGGCCAAATTGAAAGTGAGCATGCCACTAAAGTTGCAATACAAAAAATAAAAGAAAAGGTTAGATAAATGTGTTTATAATTGTATTTGGGCCTCTGTTCTTAGTTTTTGGCAAATAAAAATCTGTGGCACGGGAGGAGAGCCCAGCTCAAGTTTAGATTTAACCTTCGGAAATCTGCAAAAGTCTGCCAAAGTTTTAGCCATTTGTTTCTGTCTGGTTTTTTTTAGTTAAGACTTAATGGAAATGGATTAAGTTTTAGAGTTTTAACTCTTTTAATTTTGCGTTATAATTGCAAACTACTTTTAAACGATTTTTATTCGTAGATAAAGAGACTCTAAGAATGCCACGGTTTCAGTTTTCACTCAAGAAACCTCTTCAGTTTATTATTTGCTTACTATTATAATTACGTTATCGTTATTATTTGGTAATTTGGTATTTGAGTACATATTAACTTATTAATTCTTGTAATATTTATATTTCTTTTCTGCTTTTAATATTTTTAATTACAGACTTTCTGCTTTGAATGAAATTATGAAAATATCTTACTTCATTTAATCATTAAAAATAGGTAAAAGATTTAGAAAATTCAACCAATGAAAATTCTTAGAGCCAAAAACGATTGCCTTTTGGCCCTGACCATCGATTTTAATTGTTAATCATCGTTTGGGGTGCCAAGTTAATTTCGCCATTAGCATTTGTGTAACTATGATTAGCTACGGATGGTTCACATCCTCTATTGCCTCCCCGCTCTCTTTTCCATCTTCTGTTCTTCCTTTTTCCTACAGTTTTCCTGTGATTCCCCCCTTTGTGCTCTTGCCCTTTTCCTACTACCTCGTTTTTAGCAGTTTTCCCCGCTGGGTGTCTGTCTACCATTTGGCTACTTAATTACAAACCAAAAGTGTTGCAAATGTCGCTGCCCCCTGCGCGAACTACCGCCATCTCTCCCATTTCCGCTCCATGCTCCTTCCGGTTCCAAAAGTGGAGCTCTCCGCCTAACCTGCCCCCCCCCCCATATCTGTCCATATCCGGTCTGACAGTCTCCGGCCAGGCCACAATTATTTCCGTTTTAATGTTCGCTCTTTTCTCTTGCTTCTATGTCGACCCCTGGACGGTACACTTTTCGCTACACGGAAAGAAAATGTATGTAAATATATATCTAAATATAATATACAATTTATGAGGTGATTAAAGACAGGTTTGGATTTTTTTAAAGAGGATTTAATGGTATGGAAAGTTGTAGAAAGGAAATAATTGTATAAAATATATCTAATATTTTGTGTTATATTTTAGGAAATCAATAAATAAAGCCAATTTTTGACCAGTGCCCATGTTTTTCGTGCTTTTTCCTTGGCCTCTACTCTTTTGGTTCCTTTTTTTGTGCTCTGGCTTTGCATTAGTGGGCGTGGGCGGATGCTTTTAGCGTTTTAATTAAATTTGATGTTGATTGAACTTATGACTGCCGCGAAAGAGTTTCCACAAGTTTTTCTTTTATTTTTTTTTTTTTCTATTTTGGGGGAAATCAGCCGCTGCTGATGCTGCTGCGGCCGCTTCATTAAACCGAAAAGCATACTTTGCGTTGGCTGCATGGCGTTGCTATTAGTGGGTTTTTCTTTTATTTTTGGCTTATATTTTTTGTTTTAGTTTTTCCCTCACTCGGACTCGACGTTTATCTTGAGTTTAATAAGCGACGCAAAGTATGCAACGAAATTTGAATTTCATTTGCAATGCGATTTCAAAAAGTTTGCACGGCAAACGGCTCGACGCTGGGGAAATGTGGTTGAGAGGTTGATAAGAGGGGGAGTGGCAGCAGCCCAAAGTTGAGATTTATGTGAACAGGACCACAGGTAAGACAGTCACGAAGGATATGCAGGATTATTTGGTTCAGCAACAGCTACAGACAGGCGAGCAAACAAGCCACAGAAATGAGAATTGAAAAATGTCTACAGGAAAATCTGTTCAGCAGAAGGAAGGATTGAGTTTCGTTTGAGTTATGAACTATTAAGTTTCCAGTAGCAACTGCTATTATTATATTTTCGGATATTATTTTTACAATTATGAAATTTAGCAGAAATACAAATATATTTTATTTATTGCACAAACAGCTTTTTATAAATTTTTATTCAGAATTTCCTCTATATCTTCTATATCCATATTTCTCCCAATCTTTTCATGTTACCCTTCATTTTTTTTTTGGTTCCCGCTGATTACATGCCTGAGCATACACCAGTATGTCCCGCAGGATCATCATGGGTATCCTTAAAAGCGACTGGCTGCGCCCATCTTACGTGTCAGTGCAGCCACGGAGCCACCATCACGTTGTGTGCCCCATCAATATGTGTGGGTCCTTGTGTGTGCAGCACTCTTCCTTCGACTTCTTCTGGTCGGATGCTGTTCTTTTTAATTTCCAAATGCTCTGCCGCAGTTGAGGGAAAGTGGGAAAAGTCCCTGATGCTGCACTTTCACACAACGCCTCTGTTTCAACGGGGTTTCCCTAACCCCATTTCCATTTCCTTTTCCTTTTTCTGTTTCTGTTTTTTGTTTTTGTGTGTCAAGCCATTGGAATTAGTGGAGCAGCTAGTGGCCCCCAAAAACTCAACTGAACCGAAGCGAATTCCAGACAACTTGGTTCAGCTTTCAGGACTCCGTTTTCAGGCTCTCAAGCTCTCGAGATCTCAGCACTCAGTCAGCAGGTTCGTCCTGCCGAGGCTCTAATGAATTTGCATTTTTTATAAATCCCCATTGATGTGCTCCAGTTCTGGTCGAGGCGTGGCCAGGCGATTGCACTTTTCAACTGCTACACCCAGTGGCCGTTTTTTTTGGCGGCTTTTCAAGGGAAAATGTGACTTGAAAATATATAATTATACCAAGGGATACTTAAATATATTTCCTATTAATAGTAATTTTATTTTTAAGTTTTCTTTTAATTTATTAAATATTTTTTTAGATTTTTAAAGAGATATTTCATGTCGAAAACCAAATATTTTATGTGCTTGTCCCGATTTTGCCAGCTTGTTGCATTTCCCCGTGTGGCGCGGTCTGCATGGCCTATGAACATGCCTAGTCAGGGTATTAAGAGTGCGTTCAAACTCTCTCTTCCCCTTAAAAAAAAAAACAAGGAGTAAAAAAAAAGGAACACATCCTATAAACGCACTGACTGGACATTGAGTGCAGTTAAATGTTCGCACAAGCTGGGAAATGCTGAATTTTGTGCTCAATCAAATCAAAGTCAGCCGCACCTTACAGCTGGAAAATGGGTTCACTGAGAGAAAAGCAGTAAATGAAATCTGATGACAGATGTTGTTTAATATTTTTTCTAATTAATTAAGCAAGTCTTTGCTATTTCTTTTTATATTATATTAATTAATTATATTAATACCTTTTATTTGCATTTTCTGGGCAGGCTGACTGATGGAAGTATGTTATAAAAATGTTTTAAAATATATTTTATACTTTAAAGAATTTTTTTGAGACTTGAAGTTTAAAATTAAAGAAAATTGAAGTCTTTTGATATTTTGAAATTTATATCATTTTGAAATTAAATCAGTTAAGAATGCTAAAATTTCAAATCATATGCCAAATCAAATGCTTCTTAATTCAAAGCAATTTAAATTTTAATTTATATAATTTTAAAAATTAAAAATTATTAAAAAAGGCATCATATCCAAATTTCCTTGACTTTTTCGCAGTGCACAATCAAGTCGCCAGGTGCTGTCCGAGAACACTGCATGCCTAATAAATTATGGCCCCTCAAACTGGTCAACTGGGTGAATGAGTGGAATGACTCATGAATACTACCGGCTCGCCAGCCTTGATTTGTTTGTACCCGATGGCAGGTCCTGATTATGTAAGAACGCTGCTATGTTCACAGTTAATTGGATGCACTGCCCAGCTCCTTCCTCGATTACCATTTTCATTTTTTTTTTTGGCTTTTAGTCATGGGTCATCGGGCATCGATGGGTATTTCCCCAAGGGCGTCATTAGCCAAACCCCCAGAAGTCTTAAACTCAAATTAAAAAGGGTAGCCGCTGGCCTTGCATTTTGCTTTTGTGTTTCTTTTTTTTTTCTGTTTTGATTTTTCTTTGGATTTAGCCATGTTAAGGCCCGAGGCCTGGCTTCTTAGCTTGATGGCATTAACTACTAGTCGTTATTATTGTCTAGGGCTTTCCTTGTGGCAAAGAGCTGTCTCTGTCTAGAATTCCAATTTGTATTTGGATTTCGGATGGGCGTTAATACGACGCACTGGCCACGATGACGATGACGATGACGACAATGTTGATTTTGTGAAGGGACTGGGGAGCAACTCACTGATGTGTGATTGCTCCGCAGTCATGTCCTCATGTGTGTGCGTGTGTGTGTGCTGGGAAACCCATTTCCTTAAGTTTTCCACACAGTAAGGTTCATGGCTTTAGGAGTGTTGAGTTTTTTAGAATTACTTGCAAAAGGGTTCTTGCGAAGTTCATTTTTAAAAAGATTTAACTTGGTATTAATTAAAGGAGTTTTTTTTTATTTAAATAACTAAATTAATTGTTTAAATTAATCTGAGGTTTTATACTTATAATTGAAATTAATGAAACCCCTCAAAATAATTTCAGAAATTCATTTAAAATCTTGACAAAGACACTGAATTCGTTATCTTTCTAGGCAACTTTTTGAAAGTTCATTTTTAAAAAGATTTAACTTGGTATTAATTAAATGAGTTTTTTTTTATTTAAAAAAATTAATTAATTGTTTAAATTAATCTGAGGTTTTATACTTATAATTGAAATGAATTAAACCCCTCAAAATAATTTATGAAATTCATTTAAAATCTTGACAAAGACACTGAATTCGTTATCTTTCTAGGCAACTTTTTGAAAGAGTTTTAAAAATCCTACATAGTTTATTTTAAAATATTACAGATATATTACAAAATAAAGAAAATGTTTAAACAAAATGATATAAAGTATAAAAATAACCTTCATATAGAAAAAACAGCCAGTTTCTATTCAACGAAAGCGGAACAGTGCCCACGGAACACACACGTGTGCTCTGTCTATATATGTTTTGTAACCACCAGTATGTATATACATATATACAGATAGATATATATATATATAAAGATGTTTTCTGGCCGGAACGGAGGAGATCTCGCGCTGCCTGTTTCTCTGATTGTGTGCGACATGAACCACAGGGGAAATTAAAGATACATTAAATGCCCGCAGGCAAACCGAGCGGCATTCTGTCGCCCTGCCACGCCCTTCTACTTATCCTGAATATCCTACTTCTGGCTGGAGTCCTACATTGTCCTTTTAACTCCCCCGGCCCCCCAATTCGAGCCCTGCTGCTCTTGCCGGCGGGCGGCTTTCAAGTCTTATGGGCAATTTGCTGTCTTCTCCGGCCGGCATTTATTGCCCCGGCATTGTGTCCGGCTAGGAAATTCCACTAATTAAATTATCGACAAGTTTTGTCGCATAAAAACAAACTGTTGCCCCGCTCTACCAAATAACAAGAGCAACAAAAAAAAAAATATATATATATATATATATTGTATATATACTCCTAGAAACAAACCAAAAAAAAGTAAACTAAGCTGAAATAAAAGCGAGTGGCAGGCAGGCAAGTTTAATCAAAGTTTGCCTGCTCGATTTTAATGAGGAACTTTTGCACATAAATAGAACTTAATTTTCTATTACTGAAAGCACCGTCACTTCCCCTCCAACAACAACAGCAACAACAACAACAAAAGCCCGCTGTCATCCCGGCTTTTTTCGGGTGGGGCAGCTTGGCGGCTCAAGTGCCCCCAAGGTCTGGCCGAAAAATGCTGTCGCCAACGCTGAGAAATATTGCTCGCCAAAACTTTTATGTTTTAATATTTAATTAAAATTTTGTGTAACGTTTTGTTAATGAATTCCTATTTGACGCGCCCGTTGCACGTGTCGCGTCCCAGCCGCAGGCACTCTCTCTCTCTCTCTCTTAATTTCTCCCAATACCAAGACCAAGTCCCCAAGTCCAGGTCCAAGTCCATCCGGTTCCTTCAGCCTCCCCCAGAATTCAACCGAAATTCCATCACCTAAGCAAACCGAACCCCGAAAGGTCATTCGTTGCCACTCATTGTGTTTGTCTTGGAGATGGGAATAGTGTTTGTTAGGAAATTATTATAAATTAATGACATTGTTTAGCATCACTTGAAATATTGGGTTTCTATTGAATATGTCTTAAAAATTCTGAAAAAATTATCTTAGAAAATATTTAAATATAATTAAAACTTACCTGATTACTTTATAAGCAAATCACTGAAAATCGGAAGCAACAATTGGTCAAGTCAATTAAGCTGAAATTAAAAAGTATCAATATTTTTTAGAATTAATTAATATTTTTAAGGAGGTAAAATAAAATTGATATTCTAATTAAGCTGATTTTATTTGCTATAAAAGTGTAAGTTAATGGGAAACTAAAGTTAAAATCAATTTGAATTATTATTAAAAAAATATTCAATATTTTCGTAAATTCAATATTTTTGTAAAATGCTGGTATTTAATAATAATAATAATAAGTAAATTAATGATTAATACTTTGAACCTACAAAATTATGAAGTTTTTAAGTAAATGGAATAACACATTTACTATATATAAAATAATTAAATAAATATTTGTAAAAAATATCTTAAGTCCCATCGTTAGTCTTGGACTGCCATTTCCAATGCCATTTTCTATGAACTCCTTTTCCTGTTTTCTGTTGTAAATGGCAAATTTATGAAATGATTTTAATTAGCTCAACCCAAAATACAACTAAAATACATAAATTTTTGAATATAAAAATATAATTTTTTTTTGGAAAACCAAAGGGTCTACAATGTTTGACCATGTTTATACCATTTTAATTTGGGCCTAGAGAAAAGTTTCGGTTTCGTCAGGAAATCTGCCATTGGAAGGCATCAAACAACAAACACAACATGGGGAAAAATATATTACACAAAAAAATTGAAGGGAAAACGTAGGAAAAACGAAGGGAAAGCGGAGAAAACATAATAAAATCAACTGAAAAGTTTCATTGTGGCGAGCTGTAAAGCTGCAAACTGAGAGGGTGGGGTTTTGGGAAATGGAAAATTGGGCAGCAAACTGGGTGTGTGGTGGCTGGGGGGGGGGGGGGGGGGGGGGGGGGGTGGCGTGGCACATGCCAGCGTAATGAGCAATTATAACAACGGCAAACAGCAACAACTAGAACAGCAGGAAAAAGTTATGACTGCGCGACGCTTGTCAAAAAGGTTTGCTGGAAAAACCTCACTCTCACCCCTCCCCAACACCAGCAGCACCCCGAAAATTCGTAAAAGTTTTTCCCCACCCCCTGCACCTCCCTGCTATTTTTCGCTGTTGTTTGCAATATTAACTGCGCCCGGCGGAGGATCATTAACTATGGATATGTTCTGCGGGATGTCCAACAAATTGAGTTGTAAACTTTTCGCCCGATTTTTCGGAGCGAGCAGCTTGCTGTCGTGCATGATATATGAGGTTGTTAGTTCTAATAAATTGCAACGCTTTGGGGGTGAAAAATATTATGTTATCCAGAAACTATGTTGTAACAATATAATAAAATGTTTAGAGAGAGAGAAATATTGATTACTTAAAATACAAAATGTTGAAAATAAATTACCTGAAGGAATATAGTATGTAGAGGAAAGTATTGAGCATAACGAATAATAATAAATTATTAATCATAAACATCAAGTTAAATGAGCTTAGAAATAAATAACATTTCAATCCATTCCCCGTTTGCTAAGCCACAAATAATGAATAATAAAGACCTGACTTTTAACAAGTTTAACGCGCTGCGCAAAAGTTTGAAAATTAGTTAGCGCAATGCAGGGCTTTCGTTTTGTTTCACCTCTGAAGTTTTTAATCAAGCGATGTAAAGTTTCGGTGCGTTTTACCTGTCAGAAGTCAGACAGAAAGGCAGAGGGTGGAGGGTGTGGGAGTCCGTCAGTTTTTGGATAGTTTCACAGCTGTCAGCTACTGACCTGCCAGGCATTATAGCAGAGTCGCCGAGTCGTTCATTTTGATATCGGGCAAGTTAGTTTCGTTTCTCCATCCAGCAGCCTTTATATCCCCAGAGAGAGAGAGAGAGAGAGAGCTCTGGACAGCAGTTGAGCACATTAAAAAGTTAGCACATTTTCCTGTTTTTTTTTTTTTTTTGTTTTTTGTGTTGCCATAAAAATGAAAGTGAAATGTGGGAAAAACCACAAAAACCCAGGGCCACCACTCTGGAAAATTCAACTCGGCTGAACTCGATGTTTCTACTTCGGCTAATTGCAACTAAAAAGTTGCTCATTAAGCTGGTCTCGCCTGGATAAAAGCCCCACAATTTCCACATTCCTCCTCCTTTGTGCCGAGTCCCCAGACTGGTGCTAAATACAATCAAATTAGTTGTTTCCGCTTTGAAATTATGCGACTTCCGGTCCGACAAAATGCTTCCACGTGTGCCAGCTGAAATTTTGCCATTTGTGTGCTGCCCTTTTTTTTTTCTGTCTTTTTTATTTTATTTTCTAGCATTTTGTGCCCACACTTCCGGAGGGCTTCTGGGCGGATAGGAGACGTCAGCGAATTGTCAATGATTTTCACCCAGGGAATTCCCCTTAAAAAAAAAAGAAAACACTCAGACAAACACACTCACTGGCAGTGAGTGCCTTTGATCCGGAATGTCATCGTCGTTGTCGTCCTTGGGTAAACCCTGGGGTAATAGCAGGGATAACAGGGATCAGAATTAGGTCGAGCTGGATTAAAACATTTTTGAAATATATATCTGTATTCATTTTGAAAAACTATTGTATGTTTATTTAAAAATCTTAATTTTCAAATTCTGCGGACTATAATTATTGTTACCTTTGCAACTGTAAAAATATTGAATAAACTATCTACATATTTGGCTAAAAAAATAATTGTAGAATCCCTAAAAATCTATTTATTTAAATACAGTCAGATTCAGCCCTTGTATTTGACTAAATATTACTTTTAATTGCGCCTGTAATGCTCTCGAGTTTAAACCAAAACTTGACCCAAACCCTTTGGTTGACCCCAAAATGTATGCTACATTAAAATCGCATGAATCCACAGATGATAGTGTCTGCAAACACACACTCTTGTCTGACCAACGATTTGTAAACGAATTTGGTCCGCACTTTTGGGTCTCTGCATTTTTTATTTATATTTTTGTTTTTCGTTTTTTATTTTCTCAGATTTCCAGGTGGGCATATTTTGCATACACACGCTCCCCCCCCCTCTCTCTCTTCTGTTTTTGGTTATCTTTCAGGCAGGCAAATGGGTGGAAAATTGGGTGTGAGATGGCTAAAGACGAACCTGAACACGTTCCTGTTGTTTAGTGTGGTGCACACACACACACACCTACACACACTTGCTGGCATTTGGGGATTTATTTGCATTTTACTTTTGCCGCCTGCAAATAGTTTGCCGCAATCTGTGCCACTCTCTCTCGGTTTTCCCCAGGAAATTTATGAACTTTTCCATATAGATATTTTAATATTTTATTTTTTCTTGTATACATATTTTTTTTTTGGTGCTGTGCAGGTTCCTTGCCCTTCGCTTCATGATGCACGACTATGTAAATGGACACTTTTACACTATTTTTACACTATGAACATAGTTTTTGGCATATTACGGAGTCAGATTTTATTTCCCCTTTGCTTGTCGCTTGCAAATTTGTTTGTGATCCTTTTTTTCTTTCTCGCTTATTATTTTTTTTTCTATTTACTGTTGGTAATTTTTTGCTGTTGACGTTTGCATAATTTTATTTGTTAACTTTTGTGAATTGCTGCTCCCTGAGAGGGTCTGTAGTACAGACTTTGTACCTTTCCCCTTGGCTCTGTCATTATCTGTCGTCCCCCATGGCGCATACTTGATGAACAATAAAGAAACACATGAACAAATAGCAAAAAATATATAGAATATATACGAATATAAATATATGCAAATAATATAGCATTTCTAGGCACATTTTAGGGTGAACAATATTTGAGAAAAATCTAGAGGACTTTGAAATTATATAAAGGTTTTGAAATATATATTATTTTAATGTTGTTTTCTACAATTTTTAAATATTATTTGGTAACTTTGAAAAGTTGTAATTTAAATCAAATATTTAAAATTCTTTAATTAAAATGAAAAATAATTTTATAATGGATATTTGAATGATTTTTTTTGGAATTAAATATATTTATATATTTATATTTATATATTTATAATAATAAATTATATATGTAAATAATTTATATAATTTTTATTTTTTATGCATATATCTACCATAAATCATATTTTCAATAATTATTTAACTTTAACTCAGAAATGTTATCTTCTCACATATAAAAATAAAATGTGTATATATACAAATTGTACAAAAAAAGTAGAAAATAGGTTATTAATGCTGTGACAAGTTAGAAATCGATTACACAAATATAAGCTTCTATATTCGCCATTATATTTATGTGCATTTATGTTTGCATTTCGGTTTTACCTGCCACATCCTGTCAAATGAATATAGTACGAGTAAATGCCCCTGTTGATATATTCATGAGTATTTTCGGTCTTTTGCAATGCGATTTGACAGTCTCTGTGTGTGTGTTTGTTTCGGTTTGTGTGTGTTTTGAGTATGATGAGTGGCAGGTGGGCTTTCCAGGTGGAATGCTTATATAATGGCACCAAGAGAGGCGTGGTCGCTATTTGCGGCTGACCGCTGCCGCCGCCACCGCACGATAATGAATTGTGATTTCGGACTAAACATATTTAATTTCGGGTTTCGGTTCATGTAAATTTCAACGAGGCAATTGGTTAATCAAATTGAAAGCGACGGAATGCCAAGGGTGTCATTAATTATGGATAGACCATCGTTAGGTTAAAGATTAATTGAAATAAAAATATAAATTATATAAAAAAGGAAAGGAAAGGAAATAATCATTTATAAAATTTTTAAAAAGCTGCGAGGGAATTTTCTTATATGTATAAATTTTATAATACATTAAAAATCATAATTGTGACTTATCTGGCACTTCTGTAAGTCTCACAAGTATCGAAAATTATTCAAATTTGTAGTAAAAGAATTTAGTAGCATACTGTAAAAAAGATTTTAAATAAATTTCAAATCCAAAAAGTTTTGGTAGCAAAACTATCAATGGAAATCTCAACACATATCCAATTCAATCTCAAGATACATATTCTTAATACCCTCTCCATATTCAATAGTTACTCTTAGTCTACCGCCCCTTCGCCTTATCATCCAACACTGCAAAATATTTATTTTAATAAATTAAATGCAGTTTGGCGCATACAAACGAGCGCATCAACATGCATATTTCATATATCAAAATGGATGACCCGGCAGTGCATATATACATATGCATATATGTATATAAAAACATACATATATATATATATACATATATAAAGTGTGCATGATGTATATAAACATTTTTATAAACTACCCAGGCCGTAGCACCGTGCGCCCGGCCCTCATGCATATAGAAATGATATGGATAAAGGCGAAACATAAATTACTTTTATATTTTGTCGCTATTTTTATATTGCCAACACTTGTGCGGAAATTGCGCGATGAAACGACGCTGCCCAGGAGCGGAATAAAATGGAAATGGCGGGCGTGGGTCTCGCTGGTTTTTCCCTTCGCAACAAGAAAATTGCCAGCCCCACTGCGGTGCAGTTTTGTAGCCAACGGTAATGCGCGGCTCCCTCTATTTTTTTTTTTTTTTTTTTTTTTTTTGTTTTCTTTTGTTATCCATACACCCCCCCGCCCCCCCCTGCCAACACCGATGCCTGTGGAATAAATAGAGCTACAAACATGTATGTACATGTGATTGTGAATGTGACGATATTTTCGCGAGATATGCAGCAGCTTAAAACAACACCGAGAAACAAAGTGCTTTAATATGTTGGTAAGCGAATGAATACCTTTTCTAAATTATATAAATTCTAATTAAAAGAAGAATTAATTAAATAAGGTTTTTTGTACTTGCTATTTTTGTATTCTTTTATTTAAGTAAATTTGTTGTTTTTATTTCGTATATAATTTCTGTCTGTTTTAGACATTAAATTTATGTTACGTTGATTCCCAGTTTTGACAAATACACCATTTAGAAATAGAAATAGAAATGCGAAAGGGAGAAGCCAGTTGTCTGTGAATTAGAAAATGGGCAAGGGGAAATCCTGGCCATGATTTAGATGGCTAATTTTGGCCAAAGGCAAAACTGTAACTAAAACTATAAACAAAACAAAAGGAAGAGGGAAAAGGGAAAAGGGAAAGATAAAGTGAAGCCACCACACACAGTAGGGAAGGTTATATATCAATATACAGGAAATTCCCTTAAAATATGTTTCTTAAATGGGACACAATATTATCTTTAGTTATGAAGGAAGCAATAAACTAAATGCATTGCTAAAGAAAGCCTCAAGTTTGAGTAAATTTTAATTCTTGTTTGCTTTTCAACACTTTGTTTACTTTACTTTGTTCATTTTCCATGTAAACAAAAACACATTCACCTGAAAACCTTGATGAAGCCCTTTAAAATAACACTGTATTCGAATTACAGCAAAACAATATTCCCATTTAGCCTTCTTTTTTTACGCTTGTATAAAGGAGAGTCAGGAAAAAATTGAATTTAATTGAAATGTAAAACAATTTTCAAATGAAACTCTGCCTTTGATGGCAAGGTTTTCTGTAAAACAAAAAATAAATACAGAATAATACAAATACCCTGGAGTAGAATTACAGTTTTAAAAGGACCTACATAAAGTAACTGAAGAGGTTTTTAAAATGTAATTAATAATTATTAAAAATTCGAAGGAATGCTGGAAAATATTTTAAAGTTTCTGTAGGTTTCAGATTCAATAAAATACAGTTATCCACAGTTTTATTATATATGTTGAATAATCTAAAATAAATACAAATACCCAGAGTTGCTGAGTTTATTATTTATTAAACAAGATAAAGCTGTTCTAAAAAATATTCTGAACTAATAGGAAGAGCTGGCTAAAGAACCAGTAAAATCAGACTATCCCCAGAGATATTTCCAATTTTCATATTCAATTTCAAAGTCATATAAGCTCCGGTTATGTATAGAGAATCTTGGGCATAGAAAAAAATGAAAGTAACAAATAATTTTGGGCTCGACAGTCGCTGTCATTTGTACACATTTTTCTTCCGGCGCTATGCCATATACACACATATAGCGGCCTTTCTTGGGATATCGGGCGAGGCACATTTAGCATTCCTAGCAGGCAAATGAACTCACTTGAATAATCGCCACTCTGGGAGTTATCTCGCACTTTAAATACGTTGGCGAATTTTAATGAAAACGTCCTTTCAACGCTGGATAAATTATTCAAAAGTTTGCCACTGCTCTACAGAGCACAAGATTTTCACCGTCCTCGTTGTTTTCTGTCCTTTTCTTCTTTTTTTTCGCCCATTTTCCATTTTATTATATATATATATTTTTTTTTTTTGTTGTTGTTGCATAATGTTGGTGTTGTTCTTGTCGCACAGCATTTTCGCATTTTATTTGTGTTATGTGCCGGGCCATTCTTATTTTTTCGCCTCTCCGAGTCGCCTATGTATATCCTTATATATTGCATTGTTTGGCGGGCATTTCAGTTGCAGGCAACTCTGGACAGGATCTCACCTTTTTCGTCCTTGCTTATTTTCTATTTTATAAAGGCCGCTTTCAGGTGGCAAACTCCCGGATGAGATTCATTCACTGATTTTCTCACCTCGCCCTAGACACCTTCTCTTTCGCTATCACTTTAGTGTTCTTAATTTTAATTTTTGTTTTATTTTTTATACTTGGGATCTGTCAGTCTTTGGCAGTTTTTGTTCTAGATTGCCGGATTCTCTTTAAGTTTACTCCATCCAAGAGAATATTAATAAAGCGTTTTATTTAAATGTCCTTTTGTGCTCCCCTCACCAACTGTACATAATCTCCACATATTTTCAACAAATGTGATATCTCCTGCTGAGTGCAATGTGCCAGGACAACCACAAGAGTTTGGTTGGCTCACAGGACGAAAGCCGAAACCAAAATGCTCTCCCTCTAAAGACAGTCCCTGACCATGTCCATGTGGTGAGCATCCTGCTGACTGCGGACAGAGCTGAGTCTCAAATAAAGATAATCAACAAAATAATAAAAAAATTACTTAAACCCAAAATAATTGTTTAAATTCCATATTATTTGATAGCTTTTCTCAGACCTAATTTCATATGTTTAATATGGAATTCAGACCCAAAAATCACGATTTATTTCAATATTTCTCATTACAAAAACATTACAGGTTTAAAAAATTAATGGAAAACTATCTCGAAGGAGATGCCCTAACGAGCTCACGCTCGCATTTCCCGGCCAACAAATTGCCGGGCGCAACTTTTCCTTCACAGTTTCCCAGAGTCTGAAGTCTGAAGTCCGCAGTCCGGAAAAACAGGGAAATGAGAGCAAAGGTGGAGGTGAAGCCAGGGCTTTCCATATATTCGGATATTTTTGATTAAGCATTCCCCAGATACGAATTAAATCAATAACTTTTGGCTGGCCAGCCAAAAAAAGGAAAGAAATTGATTTTTAAAGTTGAAGGCCATAAAACAAAGGCACAAACTTTGAGGGAGTGATAGACTATAGATTACCTACAGATATATAAATCAAATAAAACATCCAATCAAATTTGTATTTCCATACTGTCATTGTAGCAAATAGGATTCATAGATATTGTTTACAGAACTTCCTTGCAGGGTATTTCCAAGCCCAGTTTTGCCCCCAATTTTCGTAGTCACCTGTCGGCCATAAAAAAGGTTTGTTACTGCCCCCCTTCCCCCTCAATAAGCGTAATGAAACGTAATTTGAATGGCTCTTAAGTGGCTTTCGGGTCAGGTGAGTCGCACAGAGTCCTGCGAGTGTGAAGGCGAGTGTGAGTCCGACAGGATGAGGATGTGCGAGTTGGGGCAAATCGTGTGAGAATCGAGCTGCCCGCTGACCAAAAATAACTGCGCCACCACACAAGTCCTGCCATTGCCAACCTTACTTTCCCTCACTTCCTCAGCAGGATGCTGGACTGGAAAAGGGAAAAAGGGAAGTCGTGTCCGATTTATGGCCCGGATAATGCAGGCGACTTACGGGCGTAAAAATTATGCAGCCACTGCATTAAAAAGCGCTGAAAGTGTTGCACGACAAATGGCCCGGGAGCGGGCCAAGACCCCGAGGCATTAAAAGCCGAACAGATGGCATCAATTTGTACCGAAAAAATCGAGCTGAGGAGCTGAGGCAAAGGAAGCCTTGCCAGCCAGCCAAGTGTGAAGTAATGAAAAGCCACAGCAAAGGCTTTAAAGGCTCCAAGGACACGCATTTAGCTGATTAAGCGATAACCGATTTAGGGGAGTCCTGCGGGGTTTATAGACAGGAGCTTTAAATAAACCACATAAACTTATAATTATGTTTGATAGATTCCTTAAAACTCCATTAGCAGGGCTGCTTCCTTCTCCTTACAAGCTTTCGGGCATATTTCAATTACTGCGAATAATAGCTCAAGTATTTTTCCATTAATGAACTGACTGCTCAGCATTACTCGGGGATATCCATTCCACTCCATTCGAATCCATGAATAAGCCCAGCACTCAAACACTCACTTGACACTCGCACTTCCCCGGACTAGAAATGGCCGAAAGGCGACTCTCTCTCTCGCTTGGACAAGGATGCGGATGCGGATGCGGATACAGACCAGGATGGGGACTCGGGACCCTCTCTCCGGCCACGTCGTAATGTAATGTAATGCGCGTGCTGCCGCCAGAAATAAAGAAAATGAGGCGTCACTCGTAACGGGGTCGCTGGGGGTCAAAGTTGAGCTCAAGTCAAAGGGAGGAGGCGAACAGGAGGGCGACAGGATGTTGGCAACAAAAGCCAAAAGTGCCACGGCGTACAGAATAAAAAATAAATCAAGGAAACGAAACAACAAGGCTTTTCCAGCTAAAAGAGTTTGGAGGAAACCAAGTTCAAGAATTAATATTGAATTATTATAGTTCTTACTAAATGCAATAATATTTTATGCTTTTGCTAGGCGTTTTAAATTCTTAAAATTTTTATTTCTCATCATTTAAAACATGTTATTAATATAATTGTTTATTGAGGTGCTTTAGCAATCACTTTGAAACCATTCCCCCAACAGGCAGGAATACTCTTGAGAAAACCCTTAAAATCACTTTTCAACAACTATAAAAAAGTGACCAACCGATTTCCATTAGTGCGAGAGTAGGTTAAATAATTGATTAAAAAGCGTGTTGGCGCCGCCGCACCAATGTCCGAGTGACAAAGTTGCAATTAAATTAACATTTACAGCAGGCACAAAAAAATGCAGCAGATTGTCGACACACACGCAAAACTAATTGAATTATATTTAATTAATGTGACACAACAATGGACAGAAAAAAGAGATATAAACTACAAAAAAAAAAGGGAGGGAGAAAAAAAAGCGAGAAAAATGGAGAATGCAAGTTAAAGTGAGTGGAAAACTCTGGCTGAGATTGGCAATTCTCTTTGGGGAATATCTCCTACAACTAACTCGCAAGCACGTGGATAATTTTAATTTTATGGAGAGACCGAGTCCCTCACATGACTCAAAACTTTTCCAAAATTGTTTTGCTAACGACAACAACTGGAGCAACTGGAGCAGGATCTGGGGCCGGAGCAGCATCGACATCAACAGCAACATCAACTCTCTCCGCCAGACTGCAGCAGTTGCAGACTATAAATCTTAGCATACCGCAGGGCGTCCAACGCCAAGCAACTTTCCCTCGCCATTTCCCGACCCCTCAAAGCCCCCAAAACTCCCATCAGCCCTTTGAATTTCCCCCGCCCGCACCTTGGAGCGCCACAATGTGGCTTAAGCAATTTGTGCAGCGACAACAACACCAGAAAGGCTAGCAATAACAGCTCAACACTGCTCGAAATTTTTGGTGGAAAATTATTAAGAAAGGGAACATTTTGTGAGCTTAAAATCTTCATAAAATTCAATATTAAAATTTAGAGAAAAATATGAAATCAGCAAAAAGAAAAAAAAGATTTCTTTAATAAAACAATTTCATGGCTACTGTATTTTTAATATAGATAAATCGATATCTTAAGAATTAGACTCAACATTTTATTTCGCACAGTGTGTCACCAGCACAGTCCGTGCTAAAAATATGTGCACCGGAGTCGCATATAGAATGCTTTGGCATTAGTTTTTAGTTTTCGCATCACATGACGCTCGGGGGTGTCATATTGAAAAAAATTGCTTTCAAATTGGGCCAAGCCAAGCAGAAACGTAAAAAGCAAAAAACAAAAAAACAAAAACAGAAAAATATATAAACTATGGCAGAGAGAGAAAGCAAAGCGAATAAAACAATGCAAAGAAGAGCAACAAAAAAGGCAAGGAAACAAATAGCTGCCGGCAACAACTACAAAATTTTGTTTCGAAATTAATTGCAGTGGTTTGCAAAAAAACAAAAAACTAAAAAAAAAACACACAAAAACAAAAGCAAAGAGAGCAAAACTATAAAAATGAAAAAAGGGAGAATGAGAGCAAGGAGCAAGGAGGATCGGGAAAGAAAAAGCCGGAGTCAGAGGCAAGTTTTAGTTGTTGGAAGCCAAAGTTAAACAATTAACTAGGCAGGCACTAGTTTCGGAAAACAAAAAAGCCAAAAAAAAACAAAAAACAAAACAGGGCGGAAAATGGTGGACAAAATTGCGGAGGCAGGCCAAGTGAGATATATGCAGACATGTTGACATGATGATGGCCGACAGCGAGAGGAGGCTGGGCTTGGGGTTCTGGGTTCAGGGTTTCGGTTTTAATGGAGACCGAATGATAGACGGACGAGTGCTAAATGGCTCTCAGGCTAGAGAAGATTTGCGTGGAAAACAGACAAGAGGCCAGCATAAATGCAATTTTCATGGAATGGAAACATTTTCCAGAGCTTAAAACTACAATGATGCGCACTCAGCGAATTAATTTAAAGGAGTGAGAATAGATCTATTAATTATTGAGAATTTATATAGAAACAGTCGGGAAACCTTTATCCTTGAGGCATATAACATATAAATAAACATATATATTATTTAAAAAATTCAAGACAGACTTTTTAGCATGAATTTAGCGTACAAAAACTATTTATAAAATGTATATAAATATTTTAAACTATCCTGAAAGTCTGGGAACCTTTTGGCATACAATAAATTAAACTAAACATAAAACTAAAATTGTAAATACTACAAAAGGCTATCTTTAAGTCCGTTAAAAAGTTCAGTATTTAATTTTATTTGTAATAAATAAACAGACTTTACAAACACACTGCTGCTTATATTTTCTGACAAAACAAAAAAAAACTCTTTGTGGCAGATCAAGCATAAAGTCGAGCGAGTCTCCCTTTTTTTTTAATATATTTTTTTCCATTTAAAATATTAATATAAAAGGCACAAAGCCAAGGCGGTGTCAGTACCTCAATTAATATCCATTTTAAATGTCGAAAAAAGCAGTCTATCGGCGGAATGTTTACTGTAGCTGCCATATAAATACACTTGGATGGACTTGGCCATATTAAATGGCATGTTTATTGAACTCGTTGGATGTTTAATGAATTGCAAGCACACATGGCGCCATCGCCGCCCCCACAAACATACGTGTGTTTCTGTATGGTATGTACACCTGTGAACCCGTGTATTTACACTGCCATACGCTGTGCAAATACGTAATTCGTAATTTTGCAAAAGCGTAATAGTGGCGCCAAATGAAAACATCAAAAGGTGAGTCCGGCCGACAGCCGACAATCGATGCAATCGCAATCGCAATCGCACAATTACGTCAATCGGGGGAAAAAAGTTTGCAGACCTTCGGGCAGAGTGCGGAGGAGTATTCAATATTCACTTTGATTACACATAAATGTACTCGAATAAAATTAAATTAAAATTCATTTCATATACCGGGATACTGTCAATATGTGTTGTGTTGTTCGCATTGTTTATGAGCTTTGCTTTGGGAAAATTATTTCCATCATTTGAATTAAATGTTTGTGGTTAGAGAGATTTTTTTTTGATGGGATTATGGGTTGTGCAACGTAACTGATATATTTTAGAATTTTAAAACATTTCGTTTCGGGATTTCTTTAGGCAATAATTAAAATTTTAAGTCCTTTACCTCTTAAATGAAAATAAATTTGTAAATATTTTGTCTAAGCCTGAAATATAGGGTATCTTCTCTCTATCATTCCTACTTTCGTCCTTCTAATACCAATTCATATTTCCCTTTGTCGTTTTCAACTTGGCTGTTCCTTTATCTAATAACCATCATTTGCACAGTTTTCCTGCTTCGCTGTCCAACTTTCTTGGACTTTTCCGCATCAATATCCACTCAGTATCTTATCTTTTCCCCTATATACATATAAATATAAGTATCTATAGCTTGGACAAATATTCGCTTCATATTAAATCGCTCCATCAAAAGTTGGACCAAGTCGTTGGCCGTTTGTTGGCAAATGGCAGACAGAATCTGAATCTGAATCAGAAACAGAATCGGGTGCCCCCTCCGGCCACGCCCACTTCGCACTATATAAATTAATCAATTACAGGCGCGCACACACAAACGCACACCCGCAGAGCAATAACATTTTCGATCCTGAAGCGGAGACCGGGGCAGAAGGTAGACACCAGAGGAGTGGGCAGAGCAGAGCAAAGCCATCAAATGCTGCAGTCTCAGCTGTCAATTGGAGTTGTCGTTGCCATGACAGACGATTGCACAAACACAGCGCACAGAGATACTTAAACAGAGATGCCCACACACCATTCCGCACACCCCACAGATGCAGAGAGAGCAAATTATATACAAAAAGTACTCATTAGGGATGTCAAACAAATATTTTGCAATATTTTAACGACCAATATATGTTATATTTTATATTTCGATTAAAGTTTAAAAAATAATATAATAAAAAATAAAGAGGATTTTATAACCCCAATCCCATTTATTTCGCCCTGTGTAGCCTCCGACACTCCGACGAGTGAAGAGCGTATCCTGCCGGTTCGCCTTTGGCTGTTTGTTGTGTGCTCGTCTATAAATCATGTTAATTACGTTATAGCAAATAATTTTCCTGCTTTTCGACCCGCAAATGGGCGAGAGCCATGTCTTGCACATAGACAGATTGTCGCTGGACACACCGAAACCCCAAAAAGGATACCCGATGCCAGTGCCCGGTGGCCCCGCTGGGTGTCCTTGTTTTTGAAAGAGCTCGCATTCATCATGTAAAATGCATCACTTATTTGCGCTCGCTGGCATTGCGGCTGGCAATATTTGTGGTCGGTCTCAACAACTGCAACCACACCAGCCAGTGTTCAGGGATGGTGAGAGCTCCCCAAGAGCCACCCAAAAAAAGAGACCTCCCAAAGAGCCACCCTGTCTGCCTGCCACCCAATCAATCCAAGAATTCGTTGGATGGAAAATCCAGTAATGACCATTTCGCACGCTGAAAAAGATCTTTTGTTTTATTCGAATGAAGAAAATGCTGGATAAAAAAGTAAAAAAAAATTAAAAATAATACAAAGCTCTGATATTTATTTTGAAAATAAAAAAAGAAACCCTTTCTCTAGACACCTTTCCCTGGGTAATAATTTTCTTGGCTTTTGTTTGTTCACATTTGATTTGATTTAAACAACTGCTAAGCCGCTTTCACTTAAGGAAACCCCTGGTAGTTTTCACAAGACGATGAGCTCTGCTATGAAAATTCGGAACATTTCACTTTCCTCTTTTCCCGGAACAATGGTTGAGAGAGGAAGAGCTGCAACTTTAACCAGCTGAAGTGGCAGCTCTTGATGAGGAAAAGGCATTTTCATTTTCCTAACATGATTTCGTTTGCCCTTTTTTCCCCCTCTTTTTCCCTACTCTCTTGTTCTCTGCCTGTTAGTATATTTTTTTTTTCTTGCCCAACAGATGGACAAGTGGCTTGACTTAGTTTTTCTCCGAAATGGCCGCCTGTCGAGATTTTCGACACACAAATGCGAGACAAAGGGCGATAGGCATCTCCAGTGGCCTCATCATCGCCATGGGCTGCCTGAGTGTCGTGTATCGCGTCCATTGTCATTTGTTCATGTGGGTCAGGCCCTTGGTTTGGTTGGGTCTCCGTTTCGGTTTCAGTTTTGGTCTGATTTCTGGGAAAGTGTGAGTCCAATAATATGGTCAAAAGACACAGGAGAAAATAAATACATGAACCAAAATTTAGTAAAGAATTGCATTTAGAATAGCTTTTTAAGCCTTATATAATATAATATTGAAATTTATATTTAAATAATAATATATTTTCTTTAAATAAAAAATTCTTTCTATAGATTTATATTTTTTTATGGATTACTTAACATCTGAATTTTTTAAAAGATATATTTTCTGCATAGTTTTTCATACCTTTAGCTTTATTTTAAGAATAAACCCTGTTAAAAACGCATCTTTGAACCGCCAATATTTTCTGTAAGTGTATAAACGAATCGTTTTGGCGGAGGAGCATATGTAGCTAATCCACGGAAAGAATAAGTATGGCAATTGTAAGGCCAACTTCTTGGCTAGATGGGCCTCGTCTAATGCAGTGGAAAAATGATTTGACTGGAGGCTTCCGCTCTGCGGTCTACTTATGGCTGCGAGTCCGAGTTGCCCTTTGTTGTATTATTCTTTTGTTTTTTTTTTTTCTCCATCTGTGTGTGTGAAAATTTATGATTTTCCGAGTGACTTTGAAAATCTTTGGGGCTGAGTTTTTTTTTTGTTTTCTCCTTTTTGTCCTTTGCCGGCCTTTCCTTTCCTTTCGCTTGACATTTCACTTTTGGCGCTAGCGTTTGCCTTTTCATATTTCACATTTCGCATTTTATTTTCGCAGCCCTTTTTTTGGGTTTTTTTTTTTTTGTGGTTTTGACTGACAAACATTTGGCTCTTGTTTGCCACTGACAAAAAGTGGGCGGGCCGGGAATACCGCCTCGCGTACCCTTTACCAGCGATTTTCCGCTTTATGCCAAGGATGTGCGCTCACAAAGGACCCAACGAATCCGTATTTGAGTCCAAGTCCGAGTCCGGACTCGACAGCTCTGAGAACACGTTCTTCCTTTGGTGCTGCCTTTGCGTACGTGGCGTATACGTTATTTTTTAGAATTGAGGTCGCATTGGTTTTTGTGTGTATTTTTTTTTAGATTTCTGGCTGTCTTTTTTTTGGGGGCGTTGTGTAACGCTTCTTCAATTTTATATATTTACCTTTATGTATTTTCAAATTTCTTAAATTTAATTGGGAGTTTATACTACTCTAAGGGTTCAATATCTATTAAATGCAAGCTGAATTTAGCCATTAAATTTTCATTTATTTATTTAAATAGGTTTTTATTAAAATCGAATTAATATTAAATTAATATTAAATATTTATTTCTGTATTTGTTTGATTAAAGACTTAATAACCATTTTTACC
Organism: Drosophila mayri; assembly: GCA_008042485.1. Taxonomy (NCBI): domain Eukaryota; kingdom Metazoa; phylum Arthropoda; class Insecta; order Diptera; family Drosophilidae; genus Drosophila; species Drosophila mayri. The sequence goes on along the minus strand of VNJN01003586.1, from coordinate 13,784 downwards.
AATTTAAAAAACTTATTATCGTCTTTTAATCTATTATTTAAATAGCTTAACATTTTCCTAACCCTAAACTTCCACTTAACTGGCTTAAACTATTCCCAAGAAAGGCAAAAATAAACCCCCTTTTAATCGCAGGGCATTTATCATTCGACTATGTGGCAGGGAAAATGGCTTTTCTGCTGCTTCTGCTGGGTTTTTAATTATTTTCTTATGCCTCACTTAAGCCACCACAGCTGCCTTTTGGTCGTCGCTTTTTCAACCCTTTCAAGGCATATTGAGTGCTTTGTAATTTTTGCGGTTTTTAAGCCTTTTTCCGGCAGCTCTCGCGCCACGCCCACTTTTGGGCCCTGCCTAAAAATAAAGAAAGCGTATCAATAAAAGGGATTTCTTTGGCATGTTGTTGGCCTGTTTCGCATTTTCTTCTTCGTTTTTTTGTTTTTTTTTTTTTTTTGCGCTGGCCCGGTATTTCCCCTCATTTCCCATTTTCGCCGATGTGCCTTTTGTTGTTGTCGCGATTTAATCTTTGGCTGCTGTGGATAATTGCGAGCTTAAGCATGCGCATAAAAGTCATTACGTTGACTGCCACAGAACGGGCAATTTAGATTTATTCTAATTAGTGGGCCCCCCCGAAGAACCAGCAGAAGCTTCACAAACAACAAAGGCAACTGGAGCTGGCAGCCCCAAGAACAACACACGTATTTCAAATGCTAATCAGTGCTCGAAGGGGAGGCAGTCGGAGGGAAGCCACGGAAAGTGGAAGTGGAGCAGGAAAAGCCAGAAAAAGCAGGCAACGCATCAACGGCGGTGGGTGAACATTGAAAAATGTCGCTTCTTAGGCGATGAAGTTGCTTGGAAAATTAAGTTTTGGCCACGAATAGAACAACTGACAGCAGCTGTTGTTAGACAAAGTACTTGGCCAGGGTATTGTGGGTATCCCTGAGTGATATAGGGGTTATAACCAAGAATTTATAGGAATTTTCATATAATTTATCTGAAGAAGAAATATTTTTTATTGATTTTATGTGGCATAAAACAAGTAAACTTTTTTTTTCGTTAAAAATTTAATGTTTATTTAGAAACCATGACCTGATGTCATTTTCTTAATGTTTTCCTCAACCTCTCCATCTTTTTTATATCCTTTAACATATTTCTGAACTACATCCAATATTTAATTAAACTTGAATAAGTTTTTTATTTAAAAAAATTCAATCATATGTTTAATAGAAATTTATTTACTGAAATTCTTATTAATATATAAAATAAACCTAAAAATAACACTTTTGTTGGGAAATAAAAATTCATTTGTAAAATTAATTAGAAAAATATCATTAATAGGTAACTGCTTGTCGATTATCGAATTTAGCCTGGCCTTCAAAAATAATTTCCTCACTTTTCCAATAGGCAAACAAATTGCCTGACTCCCACGTGTGAATTAGCGCAAATCCCTTAGCAAATTTATTTTAATTTAAGAACGATTTACAGAGGAAACCGAAGAGGAGGCCAAAGAGCCTGCCCCAGGCAGCCACAAAGGCGTTCCATTTTTTCCCCAGCAGTGGGTTAAGTGCAAATCAGCGGCAACTGCTGTTCTGGATTAGGATTTGTTGCCATTGATGGCTAGATAAACAGCAGGACAAAAAAGGAAACATTTTAAATTGAAAGCAAGGCAGTGAATAACGAATTTAAAAGGCCAATCATTTTTTGCTTGGGGGCATCAATAAATAATAACATAAATAACTCTTTAACACCTGTCACCCATGCAGGTGACATTAAAAAGGAATTATATTCATAAATTCATTTAAAGCCTTTTTGCACAATTTATTTACATTTGTGTTTAGTGAAAATCAATCAACAACAAAAAATTTAAAGCTTATGAGCAACATAATAAGCTATTAAAATAAAGCCTTTAACTAAGCCTCCCACGGCTATTTGATTTTATGGTAATTTTCAACTGAAGCATATATTTTTTTTAGGCGGAAAAAATCCTAAAAATTAAGCTTTATTATATAGCTCATCTATGGCGTATTTAGTACAGAATTTTAGACATTTTTTATAAGATTTTAAGACTTCCTTCCACTCGAAAGTCATGAAGATTTGATAAAGATTTAACAATGTAAAGGTTTTTTTTTTAATACAGAGCTTTATCCACATTATTATTGGCTAATTTCCTCCCTTCCATTACGATTTTATGGCAACTAGTTTATATACTTCTATGCCACTCAAAACCCTATCAACCAATAATTGGCCATCGAGTAACTTCTGCTCGAAAAGTTGCCGAAAGCTTTTGGCGAATGTAAACATTCAGGAGGGGATGGCGGACATTCCAGGGAAAATAACCACTAAATATATATGTATATATATATATAGAAAGCCTGAACTTTTAGCCATCCTGCCATATTAATTATCCACACAAAACAAACACTTTGTTGCAAAAACTGAAACGCCAAAGCAAACGCGCTACATCGTCGTCGTCGTTGTTGCTGTCTCGGCCATTAAATATTTAACGCCTGCCAAAACACTAATGACAAACACTAAAACTCAACACTAAATTTGAAATGCTTTAAAATTTTATTAAAGCCTCCATTAAGGGGGAGTGGCGGCGATCGCTACGAGTATATATATAAAATCAGGCGAGGCCAAATAAATTTCACGCTTTAAGAAGATGTGCCACCATTGTGAGTGTGAGTGTGTGTGCGAGTGTTTGAGTGAGTGTTTTGAGTGTTTTTGAGAATGTGAGTGCCGGCGGCGGCTTGACGATGATGATGATGTTGGTAAGGAAGGGTGAGTGGGTGAGGGGGAGGGGTCACTATTTTCCACGGAGGGACGTCGGGTCACACTTTGTTTTTATTGCACGTGCTTGCTTTTAACGATTTACCTTTGTTTTTAATGCCAACGCCAAGTCCGCAGACGGATAAAATCGGACAGTTTGTGTCTGGGGGGACTAAAACTGTGGGCATTAATCTGAGTGTCCTTATGAATTTTAGTGGGTTTTGGAACGTATAGTTTTATAAATAAATATATTAGTTAAGGGATTTTTCTTGTGCAAAAAGTGTTTGTTTTTTTTTGCAGATATTTAAACGTAATTAATTAATTAAAATATATTTACATTTCTTTTGTAAAATGCATATTTTATTTACTATATAATATCATACTTTTATTTTAATAAAGTAATTTACTTATAGTAATCCTATATATTAGATTTAAATTAACCAGAAATTTCTCTACAGATTTACCGCACCTGAGCAGAGTTCATGAAACCCCTCAAGATATCCCCTAGATAAAGAGAATATCTTTCGCAATACCTGTGCTCTCAGCTGGGCTTAAATTGTTGCATACTTTCTAGGGCAAAGTCAAAGAAGAAGTGTGGCTAGACTTGGGGTGAAGTGCCTTGGGTATCTCCGCGTCGAACTGCTACCCATAGATCTTTAAAACATTCCGAGAACTGAGAGAAGGGAGAAGAAGCACAGGAGCACAGGACACGCAGGATGAAAAGGAGGGCAAGGCGGAGGAGTAGCTGTGCGTCCTGTGCTCCTTTTTCCCTTACCGAGGCAAACAGCCAACGACAGCCATACAATTTTAATCACATTAAGTTCGCGCTGTCGAGAGAATGCGAGGCGAGACTACTTCCTTCTGGAGCCTTGCCCCTACCCCTCTACCCCCCCTTCTTTTTGGGGGCATACCCGCTCTCCCTTACGCTTGTTTGTTTGTTTGTAATGAATATTTGCAAGTTGTGCCTCGAGTTTTCAGTGCAAACAAACTTAAAAACTGTAGCGCACTCAAGCAAAATAAATACTTGAGCAACAGAAGCCACGCCCACACGGCCGCCCTTCTTTTTTCTCGCTCTGGATTTTTTCCCCGTTTTTTCTTTTTTTTTTGCAAAAATTTATTTGGTTAAGTGACTTTGAGCCGGAGACTGTGCAAGCAGCTCACACACACATACATATATGTTGTTGTTTTATTTGTATAGACATGCGGGCAAAGAGAGAGAGAAAGAATGGAGAGAAAAGGATGCGAAGGACTCATGCATATTGAAACAAAGTGAGTGCTCGCATTGCGTATACGCAGCGTGGCCTCCAAAAATAAATTAAATGAAAATAAACCAGAACAAAGATGGGCGTGGTGGCATCAGCCAATCATTAGCTTAAGGATTGGGTATTAGACGATTGGACAAAATGAAAAATGAGCAAAGGAATGCTGCCTTCTATGAAAAAAAGGGAAAAGGAAACGGAAGTTTCCACGAAAACAATCCAAGAATTTACTAGAAACTTTTTGAAACAAATGCCTTAAGCTTTTAGCAAAAATAAATTAAACTTTGATATAAATATATATAGATTGAATGTATTTAAATATAAAAAGGAGTATAAAGTTTAGAATATTTTTTTGTAATTTATTTTGCTTAATGGCAAACTTATGCAGCAAATATAACTTTTAATTAAAAATATTTATTACTTATTATTTTTATTTGTGAGCAATTATTGCCTTTAATTCATGTATTTGTTTGCTTTATTTTATATCTTTCGGATTTGTTTCAAAGTTGTATATATATAATATTATTTTAATTATGGAACATGCTCTCTTGAAAATGCCAAGAAGGTAAATATTTTTTATAGTTAATAATTTTGCAATATCTATTTTTATTTCTGTATAAATGTTTGACCATAAGTATAATGTGTTGTTTATTTATAAGTCTTTAAAATTTGAAGATTTCTTTTCAAGTTTCCTTTATCATCTTCCCCTTTGATTTGCAGTGGCATTATCCATCAGAGCTTAGCTCTTATATAGCCAGTGCCAGTTTAAGCGACAGAATGCGATGCTAATGACACACTGGCAGACCTTGGCACCCAAATCCCAGGAACCACTCCCTCCTCCTCCTTCCTTTCCCTCCAATCACGATCAGAGGAATCCCTCCACAAATGCAAATCCGAAATCAAAAGCTCACTTTAGTTTCGGTTGGTCGGAGCGGGGGAGGGGCAGCGGTATGCCTGTCGAGGGCAACATGCCGCAACTTGGCGGCAAAAGTACACAATAAATTTGCATGCTGGCTAACACACACACACACACACACAGAGAGAGAGACTTACATACACACACCCCGAGGTTTTATGAATAGAAATTGTTAGCACACAATAACAGGCAGACGGAGCGTGAAATGGCAGGGGCGTCGCTCCAAAAGGGGGGCCATAGCCATGTGCATAATGCCTAATAATCCGCATATTGTAATATCTGTATTATACGACGACTGGCGAAGAGCGAATGTCATTATGTGGCCAACACCCAGGACACGACCCCCTTTTCTTTCTATCTATCTCCTTTTTGGCACACACACCCACACACACCTCCCTCCACCCCCCCCTTACACACATGCAAATATTGTATAAAAATTGCGGCTTAATCACGACGCTGCAACACGAGCAATCTGTAATATGCAATCTGCAACTGCAACTGAAGCTGAAGCTGAATGCGAATGCGAATGCGAATCCGTGGCAAATGCCGCCAGGCAACTGCCAAAGTGCCTCAAAAGCCAGAGTTGGCCAGTTGCACAGTGCCACAAAATAGTTGAATTAAGAGTTATAATAGAGGTCCAAACAGTAATTTAGCTTATTTCATATCAACTTGAAAGTATCTCTAAAAATATTTATAATAAACAGACAAACTTTTTAAAAGTTTAAAAAATCATAAAAAAAAAAAATACAAATATATTAGATTATAGATTTATAAATTTAATTTAATTATTAACCTTTTAACAATCGGGTGAGCTCAGCATTCGGTATCAATGTGGAGCTTAGGCGACGCCAGCCAGGCTGCCACTGTCAGGCGAGCATGGCTGCCAGTAAGCTGTTCTCCCTTAACCCATTCCCCTTAACCCTTTCCCAGCTAGTGCAACCCCAAAGTTAACCCAGGATTGCCCCTTTGGCAAGGCTCCACGTGGCCGCCATGGCTGCATTATTTGTGCTCATGTGTGGCCTGTGCCCATTGGTACCACCGATTCCACTGGCTCCTCTGGGCCTCCAAATTCCCAGTCCCCGTCTGCAGTCTGCCGCCCCTTGCCTTAACCCTTGGCTAGCTTTTATGCCCGCAGATTTGGGTTAAAAGTAGCTTCCCTTGTGTATTTAATAGTATTCCAGACTCGCCTTCATCTTTTGCCAGCTGCAATTGTTATGTGCAGAAAGGGTCGACAGGCAAGGGGGAGGGCCTGAGAAGTGTTGAGTTGCCCTCCTTAGGAACAAAAAAAAAAAAAAAGAAACCAAAGAGAAAGAATATATGGGAGAAAAAATGGGAATGATGTCGCTTTTCTGCTTGGCATGCATTGCAGTGGCAAGGAGGATGCCGAAGTCAAAGAATTTCCATCCCCCCCCCTCCGCTCCCAGCATCAGATACTTTTGTATGCAAATTTCTCAGCTTTCGAGTTTGGGGCGAGTTTTGGATTTCCATTTCCATTTCTATTTGAGTTATGTAAGTGCACGTACTCCCTTTCAAATACCACTCGCATTCACATTCCCGTTCACATTCGCATTCGCATTCACATTCCACTCACTGCCACTCAGGGCTATTTAATTTATTTGTTTAATCTTTTAAGTCTTTAATGGCACAACAAATGAAAAAACAAAACACAAGTTGCTCTTGTTATTAATTAAGTGGCATTAACTGGCAAAGACCTAACCAAAGCCTCCAGTCAGAACCATTTCCAAATCATTAGCAGCCAAAAAATACATAAATTGTTAGCAGAAGCCATTCTGGCCATTGAAATGTATACCAAAGAATTCCCAGAAATCGTCAACATCAATTATATTAAAAGGAAAATGTGTAGGTAAGGCTTTTAGAATTAATTAGCAGCAACCAAGGGGAAAACATGACAATAAAAGAATTTATTTCGGGAATTGGAAAATGTCTAAATGGAAGGAGCCATTTGGGAAATTTGTATCTAATAATACAAATACAAAATATTTATTTTATAGAGATACAAAATTTATAAACAATATAAAAATTATATTTCATAGAAATAATAAATGTATCTATAAAATAGAAATACATTTTTATAATCAATTTGTAAAGTAAATAAATTAAAACAAAAATATAACCAACTAGAAGGAAAAAAAATAGTTTAAAAATGTGAAAAATTATAATAAAGTATATAAATAACTATAAAAACCCATGATAACATTTTGATACCAATAAAACCACTCGGACTTTAGATACAAATTATAGAAAAAATGCAGAATCTGCAATCTAAGAAAAACCAAAGGAAAAGTATAGAAAACTAAGCTCCAAGAAGAATGCCAATGGAAACTGCAATATTTGCAACATCAGCCACATATGTTACATCCTTAAAAAAAAAAAAAACAGGACAACAAGGAAGTCCACATTGAATAGATAATAAAAACCTGCAACCACACACCTGCCAATATCCTCCAGCAAAAAGGACGATTGCCAACACGAACAGAAAGCAATGGATATTGCCATACACTGGCAACATCCGATATTGTCCGGTTTTCGAGAACAATTAAAACTAAGTGAAACGGGCTGAAAAACAACAGCGCAATCACATATCATTAGATTTAATTGATTGCGCCTAACCAACCGCACCATCAGCACCACCACCACCATCATCATCATCATCATCAGCAACAGGCAATCACAGGACATTTTCCTGTTTCCTGTATTTTTTTGTGCCATTGGCGACCACAAAAGCGAATAGAAAAATTTGTTGTAGCACCACAAAATTTGATTTTAATTTGAAATTGTCAGGGCAACCCATTTGCCCAGGGAGAGTTCAAATGAAATTGAACACTTCACTTTGCAGGGGGGCTCACAAAAAGCCAAGTTTGTTACGGAATGCTTACTCCACCCCCCCGAATCTCCCCTGCTAAACTACCCCTAAAAGGTGGCAGGTAAAAGCAATTTGCAGTTAATTAGCAGACTAAGAGCCACAAAAGGCATCTAAGCCGTAGAGAGCAACTACAAAATGCAAACTGGCCGCAGCAAAAATGAAAACTTCAAGTTGACCGCACAAAGATCCTTTGCCAGATTATGTGCATCCTCAAAACAAGGCATTAATTTCAACCGATTTCCTTTTGCAAATTCAATTACGATTTCCAGGGCCGAAAAACGGATAATGCGGTGATTGGGGGAGAATCTCTGAGGGAGTTCCTGCCAAAACAATGTCAAATTGTCAGATAGATGGATGTTCGGTCGGCTGGCGAGTGATTAAATGCGTAGAACAGCACGGAAAATGCATTTTCCACAGTACGGGACCTGTGTAAATGGGTAAATGAGGCAACGGCTGAATGGCCGGCTGACTCTGCATCCACCAAATTGACCCCTGAAGCATATGAAGTGGAAAAAAAAACAGGCTGGCACAGCGTCCAGCAAATTATAATTGATGTAACACTGCCGAAAAATAAATGTTAATTATATCTAGATTTCAACACCAAAAGGAAAAATAAAATATTAACTAAATAACAAATAATGTTCAATAAATAATATTAAATATTGATTTTTAAATCAAAACTAACTTTATAGGAAATGTAAACTTTATAGAAGATGTAAGCCCCTTCTCCCAGTGTAAGCTGTGTTAGGAGCTCCATCGAAAAGAGGGGTCCTTTTGGAAAATTTACAAGCATATTGATTCGATCTGATTCGGTTGCAGTTTATGCCTCTCGGCAGGCCCCCCTTGATTCCGCCCCATGCATTTCTCTCAGTGTGTGAACAGTGTCAGCTGCTAGGAGCCAGCCGTTATTTAACATTAATTTATGCATTACTAGAGCGCTTAAATTAATCAGCGAATGGCCAGCGCAGCAGCAGCAGCAGCATTGAAAACAAAATTTAATTCGCCGCAGAAAGCGTTCTTTCTCTAAATTTTTAAGGATTATATCCATACTTGTGCATTAGTTTGTCGATTTAAAATGTATTTCAGGCAAAAATTACCTATTCATGTCATTAAAGATTGACATTGCAGATAGGGTCGTTTGAACTTATTATATTGAACATTATTTTGAAACAAACCTTCACCTCGTGTACTTATTATTTTGACCAGCAGTACAATTATATTTGTATATAGATATCCCTCTCAATCGGTTGCAATTAAAACGAAAAGCGTAAAATTCGTTAAGAGCTTAAAAAGAATTAACACAACTAAGGCAAGGACAAAGCAAATGCAAAAAGGAGGTTGGATATACAAAAAGGAAAATGTTTCTTTCATTTCAAGAAGGGAAAAATTGCCAAAAAAAAATAAACATAAGAAAGGAAAACAACAAAAAAGATAGCATGAGAAGAAGGAAAATGAAGGAGAAAGTGGGGTCTTAATTGTTCTTAAGGGAAAATATTTTATTTCACACTTTACATATTTACTATTCACATTTACGTTTATCTTTTTATCGTTACAGAATCATCAGATAAATAAGCAGACGATTTTAGCACTAAAAGGGTAAGTCTGTGAGATTTTATTATTGTTATTTCGGTTTTGAAATAATAGAATTTTTAATTCTAATTTTATTATAAAACTAGTATTAAAACATATTTATTTTGTTTATTTAATATGAAATCTCAAATGGCAAGCCCTTAATCCTTTTTAGCTTTGTTTTATATTTGAAATATATTTTTCATTGATTAAGGAATCATTTTTCCTAATATATACATATACCTTATACGATATATGTCTTATATTGTGTATAATTTATTATTTTATTTATTAACACATTTATACATTTACTTTTATTTATATACATTTATTTTTTTAGATCCTATTGAAAACTTTCTCAATAAGGAACTCCACTTCAGGGAGTCCCTCTTGGCTCCACTCACTTATTCAGCAGGGGAGTTCATAACGCCAATTTTGGCCTGCCCCCGTCTTCATCCATCTGTCAGTCAGTCAGTCAGTCAGTGAGTCAGTTGGCCAGCAAACTGAGCCGAGCTGAGCTCTGGCGAATGATAAATGGCTGACATTGTGGATTGTAGGCAACATTAAGCGTTGTTGAAGCGCCGCAGATTGCAATCGTTGAGGCAGGCACCCTCCAGCCGAGTCCTTCACTGTAGAATGGACCATGATGCCGCGCCCCTAATCCCCCTTATGCCGACCACCAAGCTGACACCCCCACTCAATGCCGGGTTACTTCAACGGTTTTTCATCTACCGCGTTGTCCAGGTGCATGCCAGGGAATGCTGGAATTTTTCACATTTTGAAATATTTCTTTGATATATTCGATCCAGAAAAATAAATGGATTTTAGGGAAATTTTAGTAAATGTTGTAAATAAATGTAACCTTTTTCTATTTTTTATTTTCAAGCTTCTTTGACAAGTTTTTTATTATAAAACAGTATAGAATTTGCTGAAATATTTTTCTAAAATTTATGTTCATAGTACATATGTATATTGTTAGTAATTCCATAATTTACAGAGCATCTAGCCGTTGATTGTTAGCAAAACTCCTTCGAAGTTTACTGTAACTCACTCACCTTTGGGCCCCGTCACTCTACCTCAACGATTTTCCCTGACAGCCGGCAAACTTGTAATTTGTAATGTCGAAGAGGGGAAGGATGAGAATGCTGCCCGGGCTGGGTCATGATTTTCAAATGAAATGCATTTCTGAACTTTTGCGGTGATTTAATGATGTGCCCCGGGAAGTGGCTGGCTCCGGGGCACTTGAGAATATGAATCATTTGAATCGAGAGAGAAAAAAAAGCAAGACGAGTGTGTGTGTGTAGAGAGCCCATTCCGGTGGCAGGTGCTTGATTAAAATGCGCTCGAATTGAATTGAAAACATGATGGAAGCGAACCCAATTGAAATCTAAAGCTAAACCCAAACCAAACCCCAATTCAAACCGATATTGTCAGTCGCTCTCATTGAGTTTGCGGTTCTAATTAGCTGCAATTAAGTGATTAAAAGCCATCAGCCTCTGTGCATACAGATGTCGATCTGGCCATAATTCAGGCCTCACAAAATTTCCGGTTTCTCGTTTTTCTGTCTTTATTATTATTTCATTTTTTTTTTGTCGCGCATAATAAATGCCAATTAATTATGACAAGAGCAGTTACAAAATGAAAGCAGCGAATTTCTGACAGATAAATCTGTAAATTGTCATGCGGCCAGCAACAAAATATTGTGATGACTTTTTAATTAAAAACAATAAAATTGTTTGTCGTATTTTATATATGTATCGATTGGTTAGCAGGGACTCATATTTTTTTGTATATTTTAATTTCTGTGTGTTTATCAATTCTGTACAAACGGCTACAGCCAAAGTCCGATTATCGGTTCAGTTCAGTGCCTAGTATTGCATATATATATAGTATATATAGAGCTATAATAGCCATGGCCATTTTCCGAGAGGATTTTCAGTTTATCCCCCGATTGATGGACTGCTGCGGCCCCGCATGTTGCTTGGCAAATATTTTTGGCAATTTGATTGCGTTTTTATGAGGCCTCGCCTGGCTTTGCCTTGGCTTGGAAACTAGGAGATTTCAGGTGAATTCGAAAATAATTATATTTTATATTAGGGTTTGGATTTCAAAAATGTAATTTTATGGAAATTATTATAATTCATTAAAACATTTAATTTGTATTTAAGCTTTTATAAACATAAAATGAACATAAAGTAATTAATGTTTAATTACTTGCAAACTTCTGGCTGAAATTTTAATACCCTGCAAGGGTATACAATTTTAAAAATGCCAAATTTCAAATAAAATTCTTTTCGCTTGAAAACATTCTCTTAGGATTTTCTTTTTAGGCTTTTCAAAACAGGTACAATTTTTGTAAATACTTTCGAAATATATTCCCATTCCCATCTGTTGATGAATACACACACAAACGCCCAGCAATATATGATATTCACAAATATTACCCATACGCCGTGATGGCCCCTGCAAATATTACCCATACGCCACGTTGTACACTATACAGAGAGGGTAGAAGCAAAAAAAAAAAAATAGGGCAATGTCCAGTTATTAGCTGACCGTCGAGCTGAGCTCAGTTCGATTTGGCTCAACTCAGTTCAGTTAACAAAACTGGCCAGCAAACAAATGACCGTTTTATGGACGGCAATCAAACACAAGACCACAAATACTTAAACTTATGTATTGTGAGGGGAGGGGGGGGGGGGCAAAA
>VNJN01003584.1:0-14199 GCA_008042485.1 Drosophila mayri | reverse complement strand
TCGCGCGAAAAAAAAAAACAAAAAAAAAAAAAAAAAAAAGCTAATGACATTTTCTCGTGTCGTTCTCAAGCGTGCAATTTACTCGCTTAACTGCTGCTCTTTGGAAAGGTTGATGACTTGGGCGTCCGCCTGGATCCAAAACTTGACTTTATCGATCATATTTCGTGCATGGTGAATAAAGCCAGGGATACGCTGGGGTTTATTAAACGGTGGTCGAAAGAATTCGATGACCCCTATGTAACTAAAACTTTATACATTTCATTAGTTCGTCCTATCTTAGAACATGGATCTTGCGTTTGGAGCCCCCAATATGGGGTCCACAGTAAATGCATTGAATCGGTTCAAAAAAATTTTTTGCTTTTCGCTTTACTCGGATTAAACTGGGATGCTGAATAAAGATTACTCTCCTATTATAGTAGACTTCTCCTAATTAACTTACCCGACTTGGCTAATCGTAGAACTATGCTAGGCATTACCTTTATTTACAACCTTACTCACGGTGAAGTGGAAAGTAATAAATTAACAAGTCCAGCTTAATTTCCACGTTCCGAGTAGAAATACTAGATCTTATATACCTTTAGTTTTGTGCCATTGTAGAACCTCCTATGAACTGAATGAGCCCTTTAAAATAGTGTGTGCTAGTTATAATGACTTGTATTTGGTAATCGCACATGTTGATAGTCTTCCTAAACTAAAAACCTTAATCCTTACTTACATAGTTTGTCGCCCGCACTGGCAAGCCTGAGACGGCACGAGGGACCCAGAGGGAGTAGATAGGATTAGCTCCGAAAGGATAGGCCTCTCCAGCGTAGTGAGGGATGCATCTCTGGATAAGAGCTTGGAGCAGCGAAATGTGGAATGCGTCTCCGGATGAAACCTTGGAGCAGCGAAGAGAGGGATGCGTCTCCGGATAAAACCCTGGAGCAGCGAAGGGAAGACTTCTCCGGATAAAACCTTGGAGCAGCGGAAGGGCCCTTTTCTGGATAAACCTTGGAGCCGTGAGGAACATGAGTAGGGTGAGGAGAGAGTTGTCAGAGGACCCTATGATTGACCCCAAAGGAGGATGAGGGTCTGAAGACACAGCGAAGGTTGGTTGAGGTAGAACTCTTACTGATTTTATTAATGATTTACAGTACAGTGACTGTGGATTATTGTGAATGTGGGTTATTGCCAGCTGTGAGTGGCCTGAGACCTACTGCCCCATTTAATTTTCCTTATGTCCGCATACTATGCATATTTGCTTTAACTGGTAACTGATACTTTATTTACGATAAATACATGTTGCTGCGACTGAGGATTAATTATATAATATTTATTGTGTTTGAATATAATTGCTTAGAAAAAAACGGTGCCGCGACTGAACACAAAGTGTGAAGAATCACAATCGTTGTAAATATGTATTTAAAAAAAACTTATAAGTGGTAAATATATTGAATAAGTTAGTATAGGGATTTGGGCAACACCACCGGCAACACTGTAATATGCACATATTGAATGCTCACTTTACTATCAATACTTAAAGAATGCGTACTGTAACTAATTGTTGCAATGTAAACATATCTCAAATTTCCCGGTCATAAAACTCAAGCCGGCATATGAAAGAGCTAGCGCATGCACATTTGTAACATGAGTTGACCGCCTGAGCATATACCCTCGCGAGTGCGCCTAGGAACGCATAGCCTATACACATAAGCCGTCGCTCTGCCGCCGTCTGCGGGCAGCGCAGCGATGGAACCTAGCCTTACTTTATACTAAAAGAACAATATAAAAGCAGCATCCTCGCTGCTTCTAGCAATATTTAAACAATCTTCGGATCTTAGATGACTGGATGAGTGGACAAAAGGCAAAGTAAAAAACTGAATTACATCAAGGAGATCTACGAAACGCTGGAGACGCTGGACTAACCAACGCGGAAATCCCACTGGAAACCCAAACAGAGAAACTGAGTGAGTAGAGATGGACCATGGCAAAGCGTGGGGGCGTGAAGACAAAGATAAAAAAAGAATAGCACACATCAAGTGGCTATTATTCACAAATCAACCGCCACCCCCATGGGCAACAGCCCAAAAGCTGCAAGAAGAACTCGATTTTCTAAAATCAAGTCTGATTGACAGAAAGCCAAAAGGTCCAGCTCACTCAGTAGTTACAAAATTAAATGGGAAAAAATTAACACCTCCTCTGCCGCAGCAGATACCAAGAAGGAAGAAGGAGTACCCAAGAGACTGCCCGGGACTCCTGGACAGCCCACACTTTTTATCAACCTGTGCGAAGACCGGCATCGGCACCGCCTGAGCCCAAAGGCTTAGGACAGCAGCAGCAGCATCAACAAGCGTGAGGGGCAGGCCGCCTCAGCAAAGCCAACTGGCGACGACCAGCTGACGCAGATGACAGGATGACCGAGCGGAAATAATACAATTAATATATGTAATATAATACAAATTGTCAAAATTGAGCAGAACATTTTCTGCCCGATTAGAAGTGTAGCCAGCAAAGCTATGCGATCATATAGGTAGGAAGCCTATGCGATGTTGCAATGCAATTAATAAATTCTCAGGAGAAACAAGTTGTTGCTTTAAACCAAAAACAAGTAAATTGATTATTAATTATGTATATACAAGAAACAAGTACATTAAAAATGGAAGTAGTTGATGTTAAGACAGTGGACTCCACTGCTAATGTCATTAATAAAGTAGAGCCCATAAATGCGAACTTAGGCCTAATACACACTTTGTTAATTATCATGGTCGTTATTATGTGCGCAAATCTATTTTACAAAATTTGCAAATTACACAATAAATGCTTAAAGAAGAAGTAAATGAGTCGCGCTAATGACCTAGATAAAATCTAAACAACACTAAATATAATTATATAATAATAAATAAATATATTTTAAATTTGTTAAATTTAAGACAATGAAATAAATAAATAAATAAATGCAATAAAATATATATGGCTACGATAAATACGTAAAATAGTAATGTTGGTATCCTCTTCATAATAAAATGGAATGGACCGAATTATACACAGAAATATACGATATAAAAACCGAATTAGATAAGTCTTATAGATCCCTTGCTCGGGACAGACCCATTCAGAAAAATACAGTTAATAAACATGTTGAAATACTAGTAAGAAGTTTATATGAGATACGGATACTAGTTCATGAACATAAAGGTATACTAAATCAAGATCATTGGTCGCAAGTATCAAGACTTTTGCCCCGGCTGAGATCTAATTTAGTATTAGTTAAGCAAAAATTCGATTTAGAATTGTCCAAACACTTCGGTGGCAATTGAAACTGGCGATACAGGAATCAACCAGGAGCCAGAAGAGTCTCAAGATCCAAGTCCTAAAATAGAGGAAGAAGATCTAAATAATTTGACTATTCCAGCTGTGTTAATACTGGATAGCTCCACGGACTCTGAAGATAACATATCTACGATGGCTCAATCAAATATTGACGTCATAAATACGGCATCCAAGCTTGTACCAGCTTTCGATGGTAAAGGTGAGAATTTGGCTAGTTTTGTTGATGCCTTAAAAATAGTTGAATCAATAAAAGGCGAGCATGAAAGTTTAGCGATTTCAATAATCATGACTAAGCTAAAAGGTGCCGCCAGAAATCTAATCGGAAATAAAACAACAATTTCTGAAGTGATTTCGAAATTGAAAAGCAATATCAAACGCGAAACTGTAGATGTATTATCTGCAAAACTGATGAACCTACAGCAACGCAACAAAACTGCAAACCAGTATACACAAGAGGTTGAGCAGATGACAAAAACATTAGAAGGTGAATACATAACGGACGGATTAACCCTAGAGTTAGCCAGAAGTTATTCCACTCAGCAAGCAGTCAAGGCATGACTAAGAACTGCAACATTAACAAAGTTAAACTAATTATGCTAGCAGGTACTTTCAATACCATGAACAAAGCTGTATCCAAATTTGTAAATAGTTGCACAGAAGAGAGAGAGATATATCAACCACTGTCCTGTACTACAAAAATCAATCCCAACGCGGTGCGAACCTTTGGCGTGGGAATCATAGAGGCAACTCTCGTGGTTATCAAAACAATAATAACTACCGAAATAACCATTATAACAACGGCAATAACAAAAATGGAGGAAGAGGCCATAGAGGCCGTGGTAACTTGTATAGAGGCCACAACACCTCCCAGAGCTATGTAAGAGTAACCCAAGATGTATCGGGAAACTCGCTGAACCCTTTAAATTCTCAGCAGTAAATGATTCGAGAGTTTACGCTTTTAGTCTCAGTCAGAATATATTCGTCTCATTTATTACCGTAGCTACAGGAAAATATCTTGTCTTTCTGATAGACACAGGTGCAGATATATCAATATTAAAAGAATCTTCTGATATCTTTCATGATATCCGATCATATTATAGATATTAAAGGGATAAGTCAAGAAATAACTAAATCCAAAGGTTTAGTTTTTGTCGAAATACAGACAACTAAATACATAATTATACACGATTTTCATATCGTGACCAAACAACGCCCTATTCCATGTGATGGAATATTAGGAATATTATATAATAATATATAATATAAGAAATACAACTGTCAGTTAGACTTCAAGCCATCTGAAGATTGGCTTATAATAAGACCTGATAATCTAAATTTTCCAATTTATGTACTGTTAACTCACAGTACTGGCAACAATTCAATTCTTCTTCTTCAAGTTATTCGGAGAATAAAACTCAATTCAAATGAAGACAGTGTATTAATACCAAATCAGGAAATTCAGCATGGTATTTACATTGCAAATACCATAGCAACATCTAATAAAGCTTTTATAAGGCTACTTAATACTACAAATACAGACAAAGTAGTCATTATAGATAAATTAACGTATGAATCACTTTCGAACTACGACGTAGTCAAAAACAATATAGAAAATAGAGAAAATTCTATATTACCCAAATGTTCAGTCACGGCCCCGTTTATTTATAAGCAATAATATTTAGAATAATACATAATAATTCTTCAGTCGCAGCAACATTCATTTATCGTAAATAAAGTATCAATTACCAGGTCAAGCGAATATGCATAGCATGCGGACATGAGGAAAATGAAATAGGGCTATAAGTGTCAAGTCGATTATAGCCAGTAACCATCTTTATTTGTTATACGACATTTAAGTTACCATAAGCATTTTTTACCTATATATACTGTTAAGTTTCACTAATAAAATCAGTAAGAGTTCTACCTCTACCAAGAGCCATATTTCATGCATCAGAGGCTGTCGCCGTGTCTTCAGACCCTCATCCCTTTACCCAAACCAACCAAACCGTCCACCTAGTTCCAAGTGCTAGTTGCGACAACCAAAGGCAATAGGTTATGCACTATCTGCTAGGCATCTAAGCCTCCGTATAAACATTTTCGTGACCCCGACGAGCACGTCAACCCGACGTTAGTCAAATATAGGAAAGAATCCGTAACTCTTGGATCTTCCTAAACCTTTTCTCATCAATAAAAACATTTCAACAAATGGGAAGAATCCGTAACTCTTGGGATCTTCCTAATCTGTTCTCACCCACCAAATAAACATTTTGGTGAAGCCTTGACTCACAGGAAATTGTCTTGACTACGTCAAAAGCCCAGGAAAGACTCCGTAACTCTGAAATTTTCCTAAGCTTGGTGAGATCAACCGATAAAGTTCCGTAACTCTTGGGAACCTATCGGGACAGTGTCAGCACAACTACATGTTGACCAAAATCCGTTTTTAGATCTCTAAATTCTAGAAATCCCCCAAGTCAATTGAACAGTTGTTGATTCCTTCGACCACATCACGGTTGCGTTGGTATCCAGCTGTCAAAGCGAATAAAACACTCCCAACGGTCAGGAATTAAAAAACAATTTTCAATATGTCTAATAAGGAGGAGCAAGATCATTCAAGACATCTCGAAGCTCATCCGCAACTTTAAAAAAGACTCTGCGGAAAGAAAGCAAAATCCAACATATTATGAATCAAAGTTGGCCGCAATCGATGAAGTATAGAACCGATTTGCGGATAATGACAAAAATATTCCAGCGGAATATAGAACCGCTGGATATTTAAAGTTCTTCGTAGACTGTCGTGAGTCATTCGACAGATACAGAACGCTAATAACCGATGCAATGGTTCAAACCTCGAGCAATGCCCCCGGAAAGGCAACCGCGATCAATGCTTTAGAAAATGCAGACGTTGCAAGCTTACCGCAACCTGCAAGCAAGCTAATATCAGCATGTCGTCGACAAAGGGCGATTGCCGAATAAATCAAATGGGCCCTAAAAGAATTTTCCGAAACCGGAAGGGCCATAACAAGGGATTCGATAAACTCATTATGGTGCCAATATCAGAATGTGCACTTCGCAGTTCACGAAGAATACGAAGACCCAGTCAAAGAAGGATACGACATGCAGTTGTTCCTCCGACTAGAAGGGGATGTCCAAAGAGTCTTGGGAGCTCAAACAAATGCATCAAACAATGAAGATGTGCATTTTCCCAGAGTCAGCATCGCAAAGTTCGATGGGAATCTACTCAATTGGACTCAGTTCTTCGATTTGTTCAAATGCATGGTTCATGATACCAACATGCCCACAGTCAGGAAAATGTGGTACCTCAAAACCAGCGTAGCTGGAGAGGCAGAAAGATTAATAAGGCATATTGATCTTAAAAAAGAAAATTACATGAGCGCATGGGAAATATTAGTTGACGCTTACAACAATCCCCGCCATGTGGCAGATACGATTCTCAATGGTCTCCTGCAACATCATACAAATAATGACGATCCAAAGTCATTAAAAGAGTTGTACATAACAACAATTGAGTCTCTAGCATCGTTAAAGGGACTAGCTGGGATGCAATCATAATCGCCATCATCAAGCAAAAACTAGATTTTGCGAATAGAGTCCTCTACGAACAATCGTTAGACGGTTCAAGGGAACACCAATGTCTTAATACAATGTTAAGCTTCCTGGAACAAAAAAGCCGAGTACTAGGAACAGGGAAACGGAATCAACAACCGAGAAAAGAGCAGAAGAGCTCATCATGCACTTCTGCCAGCGCTGGAAGGCAACCAAATTGTCCTTTCTGCGAACGGACTCATTGGCTATACAAATGCGATGATTTCCGCAACAAAACAGTACCCGAACGAGTCAGTTGGGTTCAAAAACAAAAAATGTGTGTGAACAGTTTCAGCAGTGACCACAAGGCAAAGGATTGCCGAGGCCGTACGTGTTTAAATGCGATTAAAAACACCATATATTGCTGCACTTGGAGGCTACTTCAGGTGCGGCAACAGAGCCACAATGACCTTCTGTAGGTGCAGCAAGTAACAAAAGTTACAATTTGATGGCCACAGTCAAGGTATTGGTCAATGCAAGCAATGGTCAGATGGCCACATTTCGAGCCTTGTTAGACTCAGGATCGGAAATTAATCTGATCTCTGAGCGAATGGCCTTCAAGCTTTCATTAAAGCTCCACGGTGCATCATTGCGCATCGAGGGCATTGGAGGCAATCCAAAAACCAGTCGAGCTAGAGCAAACGTGCTCATGAAGTCGATGCATAATGACTTTGCTCAACAAGTAGAAGCTTTTGTGCTGCCGCATATCATAGCTGATCAACCAGCTCACAGCTACAAGTCCCAAACAACGTCACCCTGGCTGATCCAAACTTTGACAAACCAGGAAAAATTGACATGCTCATTGGCGCAGAGCATTATTATTCGTTGCTTCTATCAAATCAGATGCTGATGAAGCCGGAAGGCCCAATTCTCCAAAATACAAAGCTTGGATGGATTGTGGCCATTCCTGCTGAGCACGACTCAGCGGCACTTTGTGCAGCGGCAACCACAGAAGAGGAGGTGGATACGCTACTAGAGCGGTTTTGGACACTAGAGATTCTAGACACTAAAGAAAAGGATCGATCTCCCATTGAAGCTCACTGCTCTACAGGTTGCAATAGATGGAAAATTCATTGTACAACTTCCATTACCTGAAGTAACTCCAGCCCTGGGGGCATTTCAGAAAACAGCAACAAACAGATTCTTGGCATTAGAGCGACGAACGGCACCAGAAGTCTGAAAATGATATGTAGACTTCATGGAAGAATATGAACGCCTTGGACACATGAGACTGGTGCATCCCACACACGTACCCTTGGATTTCATACCACATCACAGTGTATTGAAACCCGAAAGCAGTACAACGAAACTGCGGGTAGTTTTTGATGCGTCCTGTAAAACAAGAAGCAATAAATCATGGACCCACAGTGCAGAGCGGTGTTGATAAAAGCAAAGATGTTCATGCAGACCCTGTGGGAATTAAAGATGGGCTGGGACGACGAGCTTCCTCAACACCTTCAGGTAGATTGGAAAAGTATCGCGCTGATTTACAAGCGCTAAACAACATGCAAGTCCAAAACACATATTCGAAGGACAGGTGCCTGTCATACAAGAAATACACACGTTTGTCGACGCTTCAGAACGAGCATATGGAGCAGCAGTGTATGTGCGAGCAACACACAAAAATAATCAAGTGTCCGTCCAGTTGCTGTGCTCAAAGTCAAGAGTTGCGCCGTCAGCTAAGGAGACGTTACCGCGGCTAGAGTTATGTGCCGCAGATTTGGGAGCTGAACTGTCAGAAAGGATTTACGCATGTCTGAGAACAAGGCATCTGGGTACTTCTGGACTGATTCAACTGTAGTCCTGTCCTGGATAAATGCATCCGCAGCATCATACCACACGTTTGTGGCCAATCGGATCGCTAAAATCCAGTCAGTGTCGCATCAATCTCAGTGGCGAAATGTGTCTTCCGCGAATAACCCAGCTGATGTCCTATCAAGAGGAATTGCGGCAAGCAGATTAGCAGAGCACAGTTTCTGGCTATTCGGACCTCTATTCTTACACGGTTCCCGAGATAAATGGTCCAAAGTACCGAGCATCGCTCCCAGCGATTTAGAACGACGAGTGAAGCAGGTGAGCTTGCCAACATGTCAAGATCAAATGGGAAGCGATCTATACAGTTGCAATCACAGTAACTCCTTTCACAAGTTACAACGCATTGTAGCTTACATGCTGCGCTTTTGTCACAAGCAGAACCGATCTCCTACAACTGCGCTAAGTGTAGGTGTACTGACTTATGCTAGGACCCTCATCTTAAGCACTATTCAAAAAATTGAATTCAATGCTGAGCATAAGCATCTTCGCGTCCACAGCACAGTGGACAAGAGAAGTTCAATTGTCTCGCTGTCTCCAATAATCGGAAATGACGGACTCATCGGAGTAGGAGGGAGGTTGGAAGAATCTAACCTGCCATATTCCGCAAAGCATCAAATCTTGCTCCCATACATTGATCCAATTGTGAAAATGCTGCTACGAGAGATGCATGAAGAGAACATGCATTGCGGCGCGCAATCGTTGGGAGCCATAGCCAGACAGCAATACTGGATTCTAAACGATAAGACAATGGCCAGAAGTATCATCCACAGTTGTGTCAGATGCACAAGGGCTCGACCCAAATTGATGCAGCAAATCATGGGTAATTTACCTGCGGATCGAGTAACACAGGCTCGTCCATTCTCCAACTCTGGAGTCGACTACTGCGGTCCTACGCTTTCCTAGCCGCTCTTCGGCGGTTTTTGGGTCGACGTGGAAAGTGTCAGACCATTTATTGCGACAACCCAAAAACTTTGTTGGTGCCAATAACCAGTTAAAGGCGTTAGAAGAAACAATCTTCACAGAACAGGCTCAGGCCAAGATCGTAAACCAATGCAGTAAGCAGCAGGTAGAGTTCAAGTTCATTCCGCCTCGAGCTCCATCATTTGGCGGCCTATGGGAAGCTGTGGTGAAATCAGCGAAAAGGCTACTGGTATCAGTCACAGCCACATCATCGCTCACGTTTGAGGAACTCAACACAGTGATTATTGAAGTCGAGGCGATACTCAATTCAAGGCCCCTCACTTTGATGTCGTCTGATCCCACGGATACATCAGCGCTCACTCCAGGTCATTTTTTAATTATTGAACCTCTAGTAGAGCCTCCTGATGCGAATCTGGCCCTACCCGGAAAAACTCTGGTGAAAAGATGGGAGTTAGTGTCCAGGCTCAAACAGTTATTCTGGAATCAGTGGTCCATGGAATACCTACAAGAGCTACAAATGCGTACTAAATGGAAGGCCATGGCCCAGAATGTAAAAGAAGGACTATTAGTCCTAGTAAAGGAAGATAACGTTCCGGTAATGATCTGGCCTATAGGGCGGATAATAAAGACCTATCCGGGCAAGGATAATCAGGTTCGCGTAGTAGACGTCAAAACGGCATCAGGCACGTTCAAACGACCAGTTACTCGTTTGGCACCTTTGATAAAGGAAGAAGTAGCCACAAAACGTCCACACAGCTCCGGTGAGGATGCAGCACGGGCAGAAGAGAACCCCACGCAGAAGAAGAAGATGTCATTCCCGATCCTCCCAACGGTGCTGGCAATGCTACTCATACTACCGTTAGCAATGGGACAATCGGTAAACATAACTCCGTTTGCAAGTCAGCCGGGAATATTCTACGAACGGCTTGGCACGTCCAGAATGGCAATCTCAGAATGGAACATAATTGCGTATTATGACTTAAAAGCATATTGGAGCGACATGGAAATATTGGCTGCTGGGATAGCGGAAGAAAAACACAAATGTTCAGAGCTACGAAACGTCAATGCTTGTTGGTCAATATATGAACACTTTCAACATGTATATGGCGAACTGCAAGCAGGAAATGAGTTGATTAATCATTCCCGACAACGAAGAGCACCACTTAGTATAGTCGGAAATGCAGCAAATGCATTATTTGGCGCTCTGGACTCAAAGTACGCCGACGACATGTCCAAGATGATAAACAATGTCATGTCTAACGAAGACGTATTGATAATGCTCTTGAAAAAGCAAACATAGTCAGAAAGAGCAGCTCAGCCACCAACGATCGGATCAAAACGCTAGAGTACCAGATAGGTGCGATTAATCAAGAAAGGGGCAAGTACCAAGGCGACCACTTGCAGCAAGCGTTTATGATTCTGACTGCTCAGCTAACTCTGGTGGCAACGGGAATGCAGCGAATTCTGAGTGAAATAGCTAATGTACTAACTGACGTTCGTCATCGAACGATTAGTCCGATGCTAGTATCTCCCAAGCAACTAAGGGAGCAATTCGATCAGATTCGG
This sequence comes from Drosophila mayri, assembly GCA_008042485.1. Classification (NCBI taxonomy): domain Eukaryota; kingdom Metazoa; phylum Arthropoda; class Insecta; order Diptera; family Drosophilidae; genus Drosophila; species Drosophila mayri. Next base: position 2,985 of record VNJN01003584.1, on the reverse strand, counting down.
GAACACATTCCACCGGAACAACTGCTTCCAGTGGCGTCGGATAATGTTGTCCAACTCTACAAAATGATGCATGCCGAAGGCACTACAACGCGCAACCACGTCATCTTCAAGATATCACTGCCGCTGGTGCCTGTAACACAGCAGAAAGTGTTCAGCATCATGACCATCCCAACATGGAAGGCCGGAAGCCGGCAGCAATTTAGCCTAAAGACCGAAGTCATAGCCGTCAATGCCCATAGAGACCAATTCATGGGATTGACTAAGGACGAGTTTAACCAATGTATAGAGCTGCCAAAGCACGAGCACATTTATTTTAACCACGAAGCCACATTCAGCGTGGAAAATCTGTGCGAATTTCAGTTATTCAATAATAAAACTGAAACTATCTGTGAGGTCTCTCAGTCAAGGTCTGAGTTGTTGTGGTTGGCAACGCATCAGCAAAATAGATGGATGTTGTCACACACAGTCTCATAGAACTTCAAGAGGTGTGCAAAGGAATATCTTCCACAGTGCAACTCAACGGAACAGGCTTATTGTCAATGGCCCCAGGTTGCACTGCACGCAATTCAAAAATTAGCGTAAGCACATTCAGCATTGTGGTCAGCGTAACGAAGGCTACATATGTTCGTTTTGTCAATATCACAAAGATTGACCATAAGAACCCACCTGAGCCACTCCCAGGAACGGCAGCCAAGGAAGTCAGCTTGGAGGAACTGGGCACCTTGCAACGCCAGTTTGTCAAATTAAAGGAGACCACCTGGAAGGATCAGCTGTCACTCCTCAACATCATCAAGTAGCTGCCTATGTGGCCCTAGCGATGTCAATCATATTAGGCATTGTATGGGTTCTTAGCCGGACGGCCAGCAAATGGACACCACGATGTCGGATACCTTTACGCCGGACACCCGAACCCAGGCAAAGCACTGAACAACCAGCACCAGAACCTATCCAACGAAGTTTTTCGTTTGACCTAACTGAAGGTTGAACACCTGTTCAACGGCCGGGAGAATGTATAGTCACGGCAGCGTTAATTCATAAGCAATAATATTTAGAATACTACATAATAATTCTTCAGTCGCAGCAACATGCATTTATCGTAAATAAAGTATCAATTACCAGGTAAAGCGAATATACATAGCATGCGGACATGAGGTAAATGAAATAGGGCAATAAGTGTCAAGTCGCTTATAGCTGATAATACGCACATTCACAGTAACCCACTTTAATTGTTATACGACATTTATGTTACCATAAGCATTTTTTACCTATATATACTGTTAAGTTTCACTAATAAAATCAGTAAAAGTTCTACCTCAACCAAGAGCCTTATTTCATGCATCAGAGGCTGTCGCCGTGTCGTCAGGCCCTCATCCTTTCACCCAAACCAACCAAACAGTCCACCTAGTTCCAAGTGCTAGTTGCGACAACCAAAGGCAATAGTTTATGCACCATCTGCCAGGCATCTAAGCCTCCATATTGTAACGACGGCCGCTGTTCGGCCGCCGTCACGCTGTAAATTTTGTAAATATTTCCTGTATATATTAGATTAAGATTAGTTATAAATGTATATATTAGATTAAGATTAGGGAATTAGGAAATAGGTTTAAGGATAGGCTAAGGTTAGAGTAGGCGTTAGGACAAGATGTAAAATATGAAGTATAGGGTAAGCTTAGGAGTAGGCGTTAGGGAATCACACCCTGGCCACACCAAGTTTGACGTCACCTGACGTCACAGGCAACATTGCCTGACGTCACGGGCAACATTGTTCGCTCGCAGGAACGAGACGGGATCTGCCGGCCCGGAGGATGAAACACGGAGTCCGCCAATCAGCGATCGGCTGAGGGGACGCAGAGGCAGAGGCCTACGACGCCGGCAGCGGCAGAGCTGCAAGTGCAAAAATGAGATTTGCATGGGCCACCTGCCGCCCAGGAGCAAGAGCGAGACGGAAAGCTCGCGAGGCAAAAGAATGCCTGGAATGCGGAACGGCGCGTGCCGTCGATCGCGGCAGCGCAGCCGCCCGGAATGTGTCGGAATTAGGCCACACACGAAGACGAGATAATTTACTCGTAATTAGGCCGGCAAAGGCAGCGCTAGCAAAGTTCAAACAAGTGAAAAACACAAGTTTAACCCAACCTTCGACGACCAGGATCAGCCACAGGACACGGCGCCACCATTGTCCTCCTGACAGGAATCCTAACGGGTGAGCCAAATGCGCACAGCGCTTTTACCAGAAACTAAGAGAGAAACAGATCCCACAGCCAAGGGGGCGGGGAAAAGATTTAGCCAGGCAAATTAATTATTTAGCTAGGAGAAAATAATGAAGTTTGTGCAAAATAAAAACATGAAACAAGTATAAAAGAAGTTCTGGTTTATTTATTTCTCCGCAGCAGCCACCCTTACACCCCGCTGCACCCCTCCTCCCCAACTCCGCCGCCCTCGGGTATCTCCAGGCGCAGATTTGGGCAGGACGGGGCAGACGCACCCTTGCCGCTGGGATTGAATCCGGGCGTGGGTGCAGGCGACGACCTTGGGACTCACCAGGTCGCCAGCCTAGTCTCAGGATGCGCCTCCGGGATTAGCCCAGGCGCCTCCGCTGGCCAGATTGCGAGTCAGGGGCATCTTAGAGGAGGGCGTCGGCCGCCGCTGGGTTACCACGGCGGGGTCGACGGGCCGCGGCAGCTCGGGCACGCCGGCGCCGTGGTCATAGGACAGGGTTGCGGGCGCGGGAGCAGGCCAGCGGGATCACGCCGGCCACAGCTCCAGTCTCTAGGGGGTGGGTCCAGCCGCTGGGCATCCCAGGGCTGGTAGTGGAATCCCGCCCAGCGTGGGCAGTAACAATTCTGGCAGTAGAGTCAAAACCCACCCCTAAAACTCTCGAAACATCGGCCTCCTTCATTTCCTTGGCGTTCCAATTATATAAATTTAACTGGAAGGGACTCTGGGCCGCTGAGTATTTATCTCGGCCGTAGTGCATCCTTACAGTTT
>VNJN01003570.1:0-23867 GCA_008042485.1 Drosophila mayri | reverse complement strand
CACCATCTAGCCACTTTTTAGCTGAAAATAGCTACTTTTATAGTAATAGCTATTGGTTTTGCATAGGAAACCAAATGCTAGCTATACTTTTAAGTAATTATATTTTCATATCTGGCCATAGAAGTCGGTTTAGTCACTCACACATATGCAATTTTCGATTGCATATGTGATAGTGCCGACCACTGTTTTATAGAGATTGCAAGGATATGCTGAGAATTTTAACAGATCTGAGTACCGTCGAAATGTTGAAAAAATATATTTGTTCACAGTACTATCGATTAAAATGAAGTGTAGGAAGGTGAACCAATCTAAGTACCGTCGATCAAAATGGAATGTAGAATGATGAACCGATGTGAGTACCGTCAATTAAAATGGAATGTCGGATGGGGAGCCGATCTAAGTACCTTCAACAGAAGTAGAAATGTTAGCCGGAGTGAATACGCGATTACTTTTTCAAATATTATACTTCAATATGTACATATGTGATATGTGGTAGAGGTTGGAATAGAATGGAAAAGTTTCATTTATGCACATACATATGTATGTTATCTGTAGATTTGCACATATGCCAAATATGTAATTGTTGATATGTATGTGATATGTAGTAGAGGTTGGAATGGAATGGAAAAGTTTCATATACCCACATACATATGTATGTTATGCGTAGATTCCCTGCAGTACCATTCATCAGCGTTTAATCAGTAATTCATCAACAGATCGACAATTTACATGCAAACTGTTGATGAATTTAAAATGGGCATGTCCTAGGCTGTTATCAACCACCGAGAATTCTGGCAAACACAGGGTACAGCCAAAGACATTAGAATATACAAGATGCGTACGATTTTTTTGTGCTGGCTTTTGAAATGGCTCCAGGCTCTCTCAAATTTTGTTCAAAAGCCAGTGAGAGGGCACTCTAGAGCCAGCAGCTCTCGGGAACGCATGCACCGATTGCTATCGACTGTTTGTGTGCACACGTATTCTACTGCATCATACGTACCAGTCATCAATGTTTAATCAACAGTTTATCAACAGCCGAAGGGGTGTTGTTACCAACAACATTTCATCAACAATTTATCGATGAAATGTTGATTAAATGTTGATGACATGTTGATTAAATGTTGATGAATTGTTGATTAAATGTTGATGAATTGTTGATTAAATGTTGATGACATGTTGATTAAATGTTGATGAATTGTTGATTTAATGCTGGTGACATGTTGATTAAGAGTTGATGACATGTTGATTAAATGATGACATGTTGTTTTCTATATAATCTCACTTATTTTTATATTATACCACTTTTTCTAATATAATCCCACTGTTTTTCATATAACTGTACTAACACTGACACTAAATGCTACAAACTTTCAAACTATAAATTGAATTTTTAAACAATTTAACTTTAACTTTCACTTTTGCCATCTAAGATGTACTACTCCTAATTTATTCAGAAGTTAAAACGCAACTAAAAAACCCACCCCGCTAATATTACTGTGAGAGCGAGAGTGCATGTCAAATTTTTCATCAACAACTCATCAATAGTGAGCAAATTAGCCATAAAATTAATACTTTTCCAGATAAGCTGACCCACTGACCTTGCCCAGAAATGTTTGGAATATGACTTTCTGATATGGTAAAATAAATATTAAAATATCTTTCAAAAGAACAAGGACAAATGTAAAGCGCCAAGTAAAATGACAATGATCTATGCTATATAGATTTATATATAAATATAAATTTATAAGATATAGTCACTCCCGTGTCATGTCATCCATTCCAAACGATAAGCAGGAAGATTGTCGCTTAGTCACCTGATGGTTATTGCACTTAGGCCAGAATAAAAAAATAAATATATATAAATATATCATCTAGCGTATGTTATTTGGATTCATATCAGTTAAGGCACTCGCTTATCAACATGATATTTCAGAAATCTTCAACTATTCTCAGCTAAACTATAGAGTTTAGGTCAGGCATTACCTTTTATGGGCATATTAAATTGTATAAATAAAGATATATCTTCCAGTTAAGTCTATATTATTTTAATGGTATTTACAAGGAGAAAAAAAGGGTGCGGTTCTCATAGATACTTGAGTCTCCTTCAGGCCCAAACACTATTCTTTTATTAGGTTTATCTTTATATCTTTTATATAGCACAAATCTGAAATGTTATGGTCGAAAACTCCACATTATAGTGCTGTTTCCATGTGTATTTTGGTTATATCATTGAATAGATTGCGACTATTGAATGGAAGCTTGAATAATGTTTGGAGCAGGAGAACTAGCGACGAGATAAGATTGCGAGCAGCAAAGCAGGAATACGTTAGTCCGATTTCCAGGCTATTTCAAAGAATAAAGATTGAATTTGGAAAGTATGCTAAATCAAAAAAAGACGCTCGATTTTAATTAACACTACACAGCATAGGAACAACAACAACAACAACTGGTTGTGGCCGAAGGGCCATTGAACGCTCTCTCTTTTTCTGGAATTCCAGAATTATGGAGCCCCCCCTCATCAATAGTGAGCAAATTAGAGCGCGAGAGAGTCGGCTTGGTCCCGATTGTCGACTGAGAGCGTCGGTTCTGCCGACGTCGCAGTCGGCACGTTGATTACATGTTGATGACAGAGGCCTATTGATGACAAGTGGTACTGCAGCCTGCAGGGTTGTTTTGTTTACTCATACAAATAAGCGCATTCTATTTTTAGATTTTTACGCTCTCAACTTTATGAGAGCGGATAGAGAGCAATTTTTGTTGCCATCAATAAAAGCAGCGTCATATTGCAAAACGAATGTATGGACGTTCCTCATCTTTATGATTCTAATGTGCATTTTACAGCCGACTAAAGCAATACCTTTTAATTAAAGCCACATAAGGCAATAATGCAACAATAACATTTTGGTTGCGGCCAATGCAAATAATTAACATATGGCAATATACCATTATTATATAGGTTAAAATTAATTAAATATAATTTGTAATATATATAAAAATTAATTTTTTTTTTTTAAAGAGTATTCTTATGTCGCTGCCACACAACATATTTTTGCCACCGTTTTCTTCGCGATCACCATCTCTCTCTCTCTTTAATGCATGGGATTTGTTTTTGTTTTTTTTAAATGCCCGACCCGCAGGGAGTTCGGGTACTCAAAGGGAGTTCGGGTTCAAGTGGCAGTCGGCAGAACGTCGATTCTGCCGACGTCGCAGTCGGGACGTTGATTACATGTTGATGAATTATTGATGGCAGAGGCCTATTGATGACATGTGGTACTGCAGGGCTTGAACATATGCCACATATGTAATTGTTGATATGTAAGTGATATGTAGAGGATACCTGTTGTTTTATGTATGGTATATGAATTTATAAATGACGAAACAATGTAGAATGTGGAAATTAGGAACCTGTTCATTTATGTACTCACATTTATAAGTCGATATGCACATATGTATGTATAAAAAAAGGAACGAATTATGTGGACTGTGGAATTATGTACATATGTATTAATAATGACGAAACAATGTAGAATGTGGAATTTAGGAACCAATTGAATTATGTAGATATGTATTTATAAATCTATATGCACATATGTATGTATGAAAGCAACGAATTATGTGGACTGTGGAATTTTAGTAACTGCGTTTACGGATATTATGTACATATGTATGTATGTATGTAATCCTTCTGCCGGCCAAACGATAAAATGGAATGGATATATGGCTGTCGGCAGTCGGATTAGTGAAAGATGGCGTATGTACTTGGCTGCCGAAAAATATCCCTCGAAGATCCGGTAACGGAGAACCAATGTTTTGGGTGTCCGTTTTTATTGGTGTGTGTGGTTCCCGCAGTGATAATAAAACGCTGTCGGGTGGTTTTCTTTCTTCGAGTTTTCATTCTTCAGTTTAAAAATATGTAGTCTTTAAAAATCTTCCAGTTGGTTCTCAAAAGGTTTCGAATAAGAATATCAGGATAGAATTGAAGGAAAAAAGGTGTGCCCAAACTCCTAAAAGGGAAAAAATATTTTTTTGTACAAGAAGGTGGGAGGATCCCCTTCCCATATTAGGAATACCGGCATAGGACAAAGAACCTGTCGTAGACAGCGGCCAACCCGGACACTTCTTGACAGTAAGTCGGAACTCGAGACTGCTCTCTCTCTGCTGGGAATGCGGACGACGAGGATTACGGACATACGAATGTTGTCAACGCCAGGTTTCGGGAAACGGAAACGGGCCTCGCGTGACCGGGAATCACCCGAGGAACCCAGCCAGCCCGAGAAACTAGAAGGAGAAACACTCCTTCTCCCTGGACGATGTCCTGCTAGGGATGGATTTTCTGTGCGGAATCGGAGCCACCATCCAGTGTGGGGACAAGCCCTTAGCTTGATGCCGGATGAGCACACAAAGCCGACGTGGGCACGGACACGGAGGACAGGAGATGTCACGGAGCCACGCTCTGAAGAGCAAGGGATAGCAGGAGGAACACAGCGAGGAATATCGCAGGAATCGAATACAACGAGGAATATAAGCAGAGCCACGCTCTGAACAGCGGGGAATATCACAGGGGACACAGCGAGGAATATTAACCGAGCCACATCAGGAATCACCTGGTACGGTTACCCAAGAGGGGCCGACTGCCACGCAAGGAGCAGTACCCAAGCCATGTACTGCGCAACGACAACCACCGATCCCTGCCCCTCGGGCACAGACTCGGAACCCACGCATGGAAACAGCCACTGATACGGAGGTAGCCACGACTAGCCTAGCAACCAGCTGCAGCCATGTTCTGCTTGTGGTTGACGCCACCGCCGTTCAGCGGAACGAATTTCGTACCCCCAAGAAGCGTGTCAACTTCCAGGACCACGCCGAGGACACGCCGTAGCAGATCGCGCCCCTTTGCGGCACCGTCGACTCAGTAAACCATGCACCTGAGGAACCGGACCCGCCGGAATCGGGACGATAATACCCAGAGCCCTGGGTGGAGGAATTCCTGGAACAGGAATTGGAAAAATTTGAGACTCTGTCCGGAGTATCCCACATCGCGGAACACCGGATCATCATGCGCAACGATCGCCCGATAAAACAGAAGTATTTTCCACGGAATTTGGCCATGAGAGCCGTTATAGTTCGGAAAATAGACGAGCTTCTTAGGGATGGACGCATCGAGCCGTCTAAGAGCCCGCACAGTACCCCCATCGTGATCGCGACCAAGAAAAACGGTGACGCTCGGAAGTGCATAGACAACATGCAGCTCAACGGCATAGACTACAGCCAGCTCATACCCGCTGCCATGGATCCACCAAATCTTAAAGCGCCTACGAAACGCTAAGTTCATCTCAAGGTTAGACTTGAAAAATGGTTATTGGCAGCTGGAAATGCACAGTTTTTACGGTCCCTGGTCGAGGTTTATTCCATTGGCGACTTATTTCATTTGGTCTTCACTTGGCCCCAACAACGTTCCAGAGAGCATTGAACAGAAGTGTCGAGAAGTGTTTCGCCGACTACGACAAGCCAACTTACGGCTGAATAGGGATAAATGCCATTTCTTCCAACGGCATATCGCCTACTTGAAACACGTGATCAGCGAGGTAGGAATCCATATGGACCCCGACAAGGTAGCCGCGATCCGGGAACTACGGCCGGCGACTTGCCTGAAGGAACTTCGGAGATGCCTGGGCATTGCATCTTGGTATCGTCTATTCGTTCCCAACTTCGCCGATGTTGTGGAGCCGATGACATCGCTGCTGAAGAAGGGCCAGAAGTGGGACTGGACATCGCGGCAGGATCAAGCATTTCGGGAATTAAAAACTCGATTGACGGAGGCACCGGTTTTAGTCTGCCCGGACTTTGGACAGAAATTTGTGCTGCAGACGGACGCCAGCGAATACGGCATCGGAGCCTCACACAAACCATCCAGGGACAAGAACGAGTGGTGGCCTATGCCAGTCGCCGCTTAAACAGCGCGGAGAGAAACTACTCAGTAACCGAGTAGGAGTGCCTCGCCATTGTATGGGCGGTAAGGAAGATGAGGTGTTACATCGAGGGATATCGATTCGAGGTCATAACGGATCATCAGACCTTGAAGTGGTTGAACTTCATCGACAAACCAACCGGCAGAATCGGCCGCTGGGCTCTCGAGCTGCAGCAGTATCAATATGACGTCCACTACTGGAAGGGAGCCCAAAATCTAGTGACACACCCTTTCACGCCAACCACTGCCAGTGGCACAACAAGCTCAAGTGCAATGAACTAACTGCAAATGGCTCACGAGAATGTTGAACAAAGTTCGGATCGAACCAGCCAAGTTCCCGGCTTTATCGCCGCATCGGGCTACGGCCTTCGGAGGAGAAGAACACACCATGGAAGCTGTGTGTAGGAGCGGAATATCGCCATCGGGTTCAAGAGAATCACGATAGTCCAACCGCCGGACACTTGGTAGTCCGGAAGACGAGCAAACGCATTTGGATGGAGCTGCAGCACACGGCACCGTACACACCGGACGAATAAAACAATGATCGCTCAGTATCTGAATGGGAATACGCGAAACAAGTGGGATAAACTGTTCCCGGAGATATCGCTGGCAATCAACAGCAGTATCTCCGACACAACAGTATTCATCCCGGCATTCCTGGTACAAGGGAGAGAACCTCGGCTGCCTCACGCCTTATACGATGAAGTTACACCGGGATGCGGAACCCATGAGGTAACCCCAATGGAACAATGCCGATCGAGCATCGGCCTATCAGCGCCGCTATTACAGTTTCATACATAGCCGCCGGTGGGATCGCTAGTGCTGGTACGACGCCACGTCTTGTCGAACGCCACCGAAGGATTCGCAAAGAAATACGAGGGACCGTTTAGAGTCGCCAAGTTTCCATCTTCAAACATTGTGCAGCTGCACATACCTGGCAGTCGCCGACGGCGGACAGCCTGAACAAGCTGAAACCTGTAAGGATGCACTGTGGCCGCGATAAAACCTAAGCGGCCCAGAGTCCCCTTTCAGATATAATTTATATTTTGGAAACGGGATTTTAGGGGTGGGTTTTGACCTAGACAACTGCCAATTCCAATTGCCCACGCTGAACGGGAAATTTCCTAGCGGCCGAACCCGTGGGTGCTCAGTCGGGCCTCGATTCGCCGGACGAGCCGGGCCGGCAATCGGCCTCCCGGCGTCGACCATCCGTACGGCGCCGCTATTTAGGGCTCGGCGGGGGGCAATGCGTCCCATTGAACCGGTCGTCGTCGGATGAGTAACTGGGCGAGTTCTCCCACAGAACGGATCGCCTCCGTGTCTGTCGTTTGTGCACCCGCGTCTCCACTGCCACGGGCATCTCTACCGGGGGACCGGCAGTGCTGGTCGCATATCTGACCCCCGGGGGGTTGGCCAAAAATGGCCCGGCCCGAACATCTCCCTCGGAGTTGGGGATGTCAGAGACCCCGGTCTCCGTGTTGCCATGTAGTCCTTTTTGAGGGGGCTGTAGGGCTCCCTTAGGCGTAGCCCTGTGGTCGCCCCGGGTGATTGTTGCGGCGTCCAGGCCACCTCGGGCGCTGCTTCGCCTGTTGGCGTCCTGGGCCTCTCCTCCAGTGACGGGGGCCTCGTGTCCTCGTCTGACACCTCCTCGTAGGTGGCTCCCAGTGTGTCGGACCAGGGCCTTCAATGCGTCGGGTGACACCGCGCCGAAGTAGGCCCGCAGTTCGGGCCTACTTCTCGGCCGTGACCCTCACGGGTACTCTCCCTTGGTCTGAAGCCTCCCAGGGAAGGAGGGTGGAGAATCGGGCGACGGGCGCGTCGCTACCTCCCGCGGTGGAGTGGCCTCCAGTCGCGCTTCCCCGAAGCGGGCGTCTGATGCGACTTCGTTGTCGTCGTCACTTCTACTCCTCAGTACCACCATTTCCAGCGTCTCTTCCGGCGGCGCTGGTTGTGGCACTCCTGAGGCCGGCACGACCATCAGGAGCGGAGGTCCACGGTGTCGCCGTGGGTCCCGCTGGTAGGCGTTGTCCACGTCGACGAAGAGGGGCCGTTCCGATTCGGCAGGAATGGCCACCTCCAAGGGGTCATCCCCAGGAACGGGGCTCGAGTAATCCCTCGTAGCTGGGGGATCCTTCGGTGGCGTTCGACAAGGCGTGGCGCCGCACAAGTACTAGCGGTTTCCATTCCCTTCGGCGGAGGTTGAAGTCGCGTCGCTGTTCAGACGATGCTCGGTCGGCGTTGTTCCTAGCGATCTCGAAGATATTGTGTAGCTGTCTGCTACGTCCCGTTGGGGTTACCTCGGGGGTTCCGCGTCCCGGTGTAACTTCATCGTAGAGATAGCCTACGTTCTCTACCTTGCACCAGAATGGCCGGGCTGAACCCCGTTGTGTCGGAGATACTGCTGTTGATTGCAGCGATATCTCCGGGAGCAGTTTATCCCAGTTGTTTCGCGTATTCCCATTCAGATACTGGGCGACCATTGTTCTAATCGTCTGGTTCGCTCTCTCCGTCGGGTTTTGCCTCGGCGTGTATGGCGCCGTGTGTTGCAACACCATTCCTAGGGACTTGCAGAAGTTCCGGAATGATCGACCCGTGAATTGTTTTCCGTTGTCGCAGACCAACATCCGAGGCACTCCGAAACGACTCAGAATCCGTTCCCGGAATGCTCGTTCCAGGAGGGTTCCCGAGGCCTTGCCCAGTGGAATGAGTTCCACCCATTTACTGAACGAAACGAGGAAAACCAAAAGCATCGTGTTCCCTTGCCTTGATCGTGGTAGGGGGCCGACGAAATCTGCACAGAGGACGTGGAATGGCTCCTCCACTTGGCGTGTGAACATTCGACCCGCCGGTTTCTCCTGGCTGACCTTATATCTTTGGCAACTCAGGCTGTGGCGTACGTAACGGACGACATCACGGAAAAGTCCGGGCCAGTAGTATCTTTGGGCTACGCGGTTGCTTGTCTTCCTGACTCCCAAGTGTCCGGCGGTGGGGAGATCGTGATTCTCCTGTAGGACCCGATAGTCCGTTCCCACACACAGCTTCCATGGTGTGTACTCCTCTTCTGGAGGCCGTAGCCCGATGCGGCGATAAAGCTGTCCGTTTTCCTCCCTGTAATCCGAGAACTTTGCTGGTTCGGTCCGAACCTTTTTCAACATTCTCTTGAGCCATTTACAGTTGGTTCCTTACACTTGTGCTTGCTGCACTATTGGCAGCTGTTAGCGTGAAAGGGCGTCGGCCACTAGGTTTTGGGCTCCCTTCCGGTAGTGGACGTCGTACTAATATTGTTGTAACTCGAGTGCCCAGCGGACAATTCTGCCGGTTGGGTTGTCGATGGAGTTTAACCACTTCAAAGCCTGGTGATCTGTTATAACTTCGAATCGGTATAACTCGATGTAACATCTCATTTTCCTTACTGCCCATACAATGTCGACACTCCTTCTCAGTCATTGAGTAGTTCCTCTCCGCGCTGCTTAAGCGGCGACTGGCGTAGGCCACCACTCGTTCTTGTCCCTCGATGGTTTGTGTGAGTACGGATCCGATGCCGTATTCGCTGGCGTCCGTCTGCAGCACAAATTTCTGTCCAAAGTCCGGGCAGACTAAAACCGGTGCCTCCGTCAATCGAGTTTTCAATTCCTGAAATGCTTGATCCTGCCGCGATGTCCAGTCCCACTTCTGGCCCTTCTTCAGCAGCGATGTCATCGGCTCCACAACATCGGCGAAGTTGGGAACGAATAGACGATACCAGGATGCAATGCCCAGGCATCTCCGACGTTCCTTCAGGCAAGTCGGCGGCTGCAGCTCGCGGAATGCGGCTACCTTGTCGGGGTCCATATGGATGCCTTCCTCGCTGATCACGTGTCCCAAGTAGGCGATATGCCGTTGAAAGAAATTGCATTTACCCCTATTCTGCCGCAAGTTGGCTTGGCGTAGTCGGCGAAACACTCCTCGAAGGTTTGCCACGTGCTCCTCCAGTGTCGACCCGATGACAATGATGTCATGATCCAAGTAAGCGAACGCATGTTGCTCCATGTCTGGCCGAGTGAAGGCCAAATGGCATAATTTGCCAATGGAATAAACCTCTACCGGGGACCGTGAAGGCGGTGCATTCCCGGCTCCCCTGAGCCACCGGGATTTGCCAATATCCATGCTTTAAATCCACCGTCGAAATAAACTTAGCGTTTCGTAGTCGCTCCAAGATATGGTGGATCCTTGGCAGCGGGTATGTATCCGGTACGGAGTTCTCGTTGAGCTGCCTGTAGTCGATGCACATCCGAGCATCATTCTTCTTGGCCGCGATCACAATGGGAGCACTGTGCGGGCTCTTAGATTCGATGCGGCCATCCCTTAGCAGTTCGTCTATCTGCCTCTCAATGACGGCTCTCATGACCGGATTTCGTGGAAAATACCTCTACATGCCCGGCGTTTCCTCGGCGTGATCCTGGAAGTGGACACGCAACTTAGAGGTGCGAAATGGGTTCTGCTGCATGGCGGTGGCGTCAGGTGATTCTCGATGTGTCCCGGTTAATGTTCCTCGATGTTTAGAGCGTGGCTCTGCCTGTCTTCCTCGTTGTATTTCTTCTGATATTCCTCGTTGTTCAGAGCGAGTCTCTGCTGGTGTTCCTCGTGGTTCAGAGCGTGGCTATGCCTGTATTCCTCGTTGCGTTTTCTTCGCATCTCGCTGTTCGGAGCGTGGCACCGTGACATCCCCTGTCTTCCGAGTCCGCGCCCACGGCGGCTTCGTGTGTTCGTCCGGCATCAAGCCGGGGGTCTGTCCCTCACACTGGATGGTGGCTCCAATCCCGCACAGGAAATCCATCCCTAGTAGTACGTCGTCCAGGACATCCGTCATGACCAGTAGGATGGTCGGCGTACTGCGATTCCCGCAGTAGATGTTGGCTGCTAGTGCCCTCGTCAACTCCCGGCATGTCCCATTGGCGAGCTCGACTTGCGTTCGTATGTCCCTCGTGTTATGCTGATTGTACAGTTCTTTGGCCAGGTCTTCGCTGATGAAGCTATGTGTAGCTCCGGTATCCAGGGTGCCCACGAATCTTCGCCCCCCAATGGTGATGGTGGCTCGGATGCGTCCCTGGTGTTGGTGAAAAGTTCTTCCTTCTAGTTGCTCGGGCTGGCTGGGTTCTACGGGTGATTCCCGGTCACGCGAGGCCCGTTTCCGTTTCCCGAAACCTGACGTCGACAGCATACGAATGTCCGTATTCCTCGTCGTCCGCAGTCCCATTCCGCATTCTTGGGTTCCGACATTCCGTTGAGAAATGTCCGGGTTGGCCGCAATTCCTGCACGCCTCCCGTACGTTAGCGCGAGAAGTAGATGGTGCCCATGGGTTTGGGTCCCGATGACTCGGAGTTCGTCCGCTCCGGCGACGAGTCTCCTCAGAGTCGACCGCCAAGTGAGTGAGCTCCGCCAGGGTGTGGAAATCCTGTCTCCTCGTGAATAATTGGAAGTCCGGCAGCATGTTGTCATACATTCGTTCCAGCACGCGATCCGCTGTGAATCCAGCCCGACGCATCTGCAGACGCAGGTCCACCAAATACTCTTTAAAAGGCTCATTTGGTCTCTGAAAATGGGTCCTAATCTCGTCCTCCAACCGCTGATAGTAGCGCGGCGGCAAGAAAAAGTAAAAAAATTCCCGCCGAACTTCCGTCCAGGTCACTTTCCGTACACCACTGGTTCTATACCAGCTCTCGGCGCAGCCAGAGATGCCAATGCTGGAGCCAGATACTTCTGGTCAATCCGGCAGGTATCTGCTCGTTCCTCGAGGTGCTCTATGAAGCAGAGTGGGTCCGTCGTCCCGTCATGAGAGGCCCCATTTGGTCATCCGATCCAGTAGGGAAGTGCTCCGTGGCAGCAAAAGCGTCAGCGGTGCTGTCGGCGCGGCTGATCCTGAAAAGTTGGCCTCCGAATCCAGATACATAGGTGACAGAAACTTCGCGTCCCCTGTTGGGAGCGTTTGTTTTAATTTTATTTGTTTATGTCCTTTGGGTCAGGTTTAGATTTTATTTAGTTGATTTTATGTCTTTTATTGTTCTTCGTTTTATTTTGTACTTCCTTGATGAAGGATTTTATATTCCAGGACCTCGACATATGTTCTTATATTATTATTTATTCGATGGGTTCGCGACGATTTTTTTTCCGCAGCATATTTCTTGGAATTAATTTGTGCCCCGATGTGCTTTCAACGGAAGAGTATTTCTGAGTGCCATATTCTGAGTAGAAAGGCCATATGTTGGTCCCTGCCCTGACGGCGGCGCAACCAAGAGCGAAGAGAATTAGAATATATGCATGTATATGTATGTATGTAAATTCGCGGTCTGCACGTGCATCGACGATGCGTTCTGCCCTGCTAACGTCGGCGTCGGCAGCGACGCTGACTTTGCTTATTGACTACGGTGCCAATTGGAATTTGGAAGAGGAATGGAAGAGGTCTGCCAACGTTTTTATGGCCAGTTGGGCGCCCGCTTACGCGCGCGGCGGTAGCGGCCGAATTAATGGGGCCACCCAAGCTGACGTCAACGGTTCATTCTCGCCGGGCCGCAGACCACCCATTCGGCGGGACTATACGTGGCTGGCCACGGCAGTGGAGCAGAGTTTAAGTAACCTCCACCTGGATGAACGGAGGCGCCACGTCCCAGGGGATGACCCGCTAAAGGTGGCCGCACCTGCCAGAACGAAGCGGCCACTAGTCGTGGACGTGGGCCAAGCCCGCACCGGGGACCCACGACGGCGCAGCGGGCCACTGCTGATGCCACTACCCACCACGGGAGTGCCACCGCCACCGCCACCGGTGGAGACGCTGGAGACGGTAGTCTTTAGCAGTGGATCCGCACGCCCCTAATACGACAAGAGCCCTTGGTGATGTCTACACCGCCATCGCCGGACTCACCCACCCTTCTTCCTTGGGGAGCCCCGGATGAGGAGGGAGAAGCCGTGGTAGTAACGGCGGAGCAGGAAGCCGAACTGACGGCCTGCTTTGGGAGTATGCCGCGGGCGATGCTCGAGGCTTTGGTCCCAGTCCCCGGACCTTTGGGAGCAGCCTACAAAAATATATCGGAGGACGACGCCGGGCCCCCACCGCTAGTGGAGAGGGCCGAGACGCCACCGAAACGGAGTCCCACTCACGACCCGACGAGGAAGGACTACGTGGCGCACTATGTCCCGCCGCCCGGGGAGACTATTGGGCTGCATCTCCGAGAGCACTATAGCCCCCTGCGAGGGGATTACGTCGCCACCAGGTGCCCGGGAACTCCGACCTAACCGACGTACGCTGCCATGTTCGGGCCTTGGCCATTTATGGCCAACCCCGCGGGTTGATCCCGGTTCTCGGCTCCAGTCTTTAGTGGAAGGTTCGGCCGCTGGCCGGGCCGGTAGCGCTATCCCGCCCAGCGTGGGCAATTGGAATCGGCAATTCTCTGAGTCAGAACCCACCCCTAAAAATCCTCACCAACCACGGCCCCTCCATTTTCTGGCGTTTCCAAAATATAAATTATTTCTGGAAGGCGACTCTGGGCCGCTGAGGTTTTATCTCGGCCAAGTGCATCCAAACAGTTTGGCGAAAGGAAAATATAGTCTCGCCAAAAACGGGCCGCGAGATTCGCAACATAGTCAATAAGCAAACTCAGCGTCGCTGCCGACGCCGACGTCGGCAAGGCAGAAAGCATCGTCGCTACACGTGCAGACCGCGAATTATATATACATACAAATACATACATATATTCTAATTATCTTCGCTCTTGGTTGCGCCGCCGTCATGGCGGGGACCAACATATATACTGGTCCTTTTATTTAGGATAGGACACTCAAACACATCGGGGCATAAATTAATTCACAGAAATATCCTGTTAGGGACATTTTCGTCGCGAACTGACGAAAAATATAAAATATACACTCATGGACATAATAATAGGTGTTTTTCTTTCATTTTTAACTTCTTATATCTAAGCCATCTTTTCTCCAATCTCAAAAAATCAAAGCTTTTTGAGAACGTATATTAATAGCCTTTAAACCAAAGGAAAAAAATATTTCAAAAATTCTTAATTTCTAAGTAAATTAAATAAATCCTTAAAACCCCCCCTTCCCGCTTTTGGCTGGTCATAATAATAGGTGTGCTAAGAGAAATGTTTAAATAAAATGCCCTCTTTTTTGTCTTGTTTTATATTAAACAAGGTGTCTTGCAGCTAATAGCCGGTATATCTGCCATTTTTGGCAGGACTTTCTCCTTCTGTCTTGGCCTGAAGGACATAACTGGCGACAAGTTCCAATTAGAATGCCATACCATGTCCATGTATATCTCAAGCATCGAGGTCCTGAAAATTAAAATCCTTCGCCATCTGGTGATACCCAGACTTAAGGATGTGATGGTCTTGCGGCAGTTTACCAGATAGCTTAGGGACGGCCAGGATCAGTAAATTTATAGTACGAGGGGTAGCTGTAAGAAAAGTTTGCCTGTTTCCCAATGAGAATAGATGAGAGAATTCGGTTGACTTAGGTATATATGATTCTTTATTGAACAATTCGATGGACAGCGTTTAGGATCTGCTGCGTCGGGCCCCAGGAATCGCCGTCGTCTCAGTCGTCGGGGCCTGTCGCAAGTATACAGGTGGTGGACTCGAAAGTCTTCTGAGAGAGGCGGACTCGCCAGTCTACAGTTGGTGGACTCGGAAGTCTTTAGAGAGAGGCGGACTCGCAAGTCTACAGTTGGTGGACGCGAAAGTCTTCAGAGAGAGGCGAACTCGCAAGTCTACTGTTAGTGGACTCGAAAGTCTTCAGAGAGAGAGTTTAACGAGCCGAATTATTGCCGCGACTCTGAAGTCTTCGGGTGGACTCGCAACTCTTCAGAGAAAGGCGGACTCGCAAGTCTTCAGAGAGAGAATTCGGTGAGCCGAATTACTGTCGCGACTCGGAAGTCTTCGGGTGCGGACTCGAAAGTCTTCAGAGACGGACTTGAAGGTCTTCGGAGCCGGACTCGAAAGTCTTCGGAGGCGGACTCGGTGAGCCGAATTATTGCCGCGACTCAGAAGTCTGTCGGACCCGCATTATATAGGGCCTTGCGTGACCTAGTGTGCCCGTTGTGATCGCCGTTTCTTCTTCTTGTTCCCCTTAGTGTGCACCTCTTCGGCAGTGTGGCCCTAACCTTGGCGCTCGCGCGCGTTTGAATTCAAACGGGTAGGTGGGTTTTGGTATTTGGTTGTATTTTATTGCTGGCTTCATTGCCCTTGGGTTTTTTCTATTTAGTTTTGTTTTTTTACATTGTCTTTGCTTTATATTTTATTTATACATGTTACATGTTTTGTTTCTCCTTATTTTATTTATTTTTGACATTGTTTTATTCATTTTCTTCATGTTTTACATTGTCTTTATCTTATTTTTAATATTTTGTGCGCGTAACCGCGTCACAAGGTCTTGAAATAGCTTGTGTCTCCGAGGTTTGAGATTATCATCGAAATACTCGGCATCGGGTATTTGTCGGCGATCGTCTTCGAATTTAATTTCCTAAAATCCAAAACAAGGCGTCCCCGAAGCATCTGTGCCCTTCTTTCCTACAACCCATGTAGGGTTGTTATTGGGGGGAATTTGATGGTCGAATAATACCGTTTCTGAGCACATCTTTGATCTCCCTATTTACAAAATCTGCAGCTCCCATGGGAATCGGATAAATTTTTTAATAGACGGGCTCATTATTCTCTGTTCGGATACACGCCACAACTTTCGTGTTAAAGGGCCGCCTTGTATTCGGGTCAGCAAAAACATTCAAATTGGAAGATTGGTAGATTGGTGGAACAACTATGTCTGATATCTGTCAAATTAACCTGCGCGCAACTGTGAAACTTTTCAGGTCAATATACACGCCTACTTGTGCTAGTAGGTCCAGTCCTATTATACTATAAAAAATTTTAAGTCCGGGTAGAAAGAAAAATGGGCGTCTCACACCAAATATATTTAAAATATATTTGCATTTCATTTTTATCTTATTACACCCATGAAAAGATTGAACATTAAAAGGAGACTGCACAAGGATTCGAGTAGGCATTTTTATACTGTCTTTTATTATCTTTCACTAATCCGACTGCCAACAGGCATGTATCCATTCCACTTTTGGTCGGCAGAAGGATTACATACATACATAATTATGTACATAAACGCAGTTACTAACATACGTACATAGATCAATTGGTTCCTAAATTCCACAGTCCACATAATTCGTTCCTTTCATACATACATATGTGCATATCGATTTATAAATACATATCTACATAATTCAATTGGTTCCTAAATTCCACATTCTACATTGTTTCGTCATTTATTAATACAGATCCTCAGTCCACATAATTCGTTCCCCTTTTTATACATACATATGTGCATATCGACTTATAAATGTATGTACATAAATGAACAGGTTCCTAAATTCTACATTCTTTCGTCATTTATAAATAAATATACCATACATAAATCAACAGGTGTCCACTACATATCACATATATATCAACAATTACATATTTGGCATATGTGCAAATCTACGCATAACATACATACATATGTATGTGCATATATGAAACTTTTCCATTCAATTCCAACCTCTACTGCATATCACATACTTATCAACAATTACATATTTGGCATATTTGCAAATCTACAGGTAACATACATATGTATGTGCATACATGAAACTTTTCCATTCCCTTCCAACCTCTTCCACATATCACATACATATTTAAAAAACACCACAGTAATCGCGTATTCAGAGTGAGCCGAGCCCAAGAGACACAGGGGCCGGACCCTCGGAGAATTTACGATCAAAAACCAAAGGCCCCTTGGAAATTGCTATGCTCGAATTCATATCACCTAGCGACCGTCTTAGTAAATTTGAAAGTCAAATTTGAGCGACATCCGCGTCCGATCCAACTTCATTTACCTTAAAGATCCGTCTGGATCAAGTCCAGTCGTTATGCGAAAAGGTTGAAAAGGAGTTTGAAGTAGTTGCGAGAGTAGCCCTTCACGAAGGAAGTAGCGGGAATCTTCCGCTGCTTCAGAAGAAACATGAGCACTCTTACACTGTTTACGAAAGGTGCTCTTCCAAGTTGACTGAAGAAATTGAACGTATGACCAACTCCAACATACAAACATTATCAGATCCCCCCGTTGACGTATTCCCCAGGGGTTGCCGTCTTCCACCATGCGACACAGAAATTTTTGACGGAGATTATCTACGCTGGCCGACCTTTCGTGACTTATTTACGGCTATTTACGTGAATAATTCCCGGCTAACTCCAGTAGAAAAATTATTCCACTTAAGCGCCAAAACAAGCGGCGAAGCATGCACCATTGTGGCCAAGTCGCCGCTCACCAATGTTGGTTTCCAATCCGCATGGTCGGCACTTCAAGAACGCTTTGAAAACAAGCGACTCTTAGTAAATAGCCAACTTAAAATTCTGTTCAGTCTTCCAACACCCAGTGAGTCAGGCACAGCGTTAAAGAGTCTGCAAAGCACGGTTCAAGGGTGTTTAATAGCCCTTGAACATTCACAGGTCTGTGCTCATCCAAGTTGCCGAAGATCACTCTCTCGTTATGGAAGCAATCTTTGAGCAAAAAGTCAGAAACTCCAGCAAGGGAGGAAATTAACTCTTTTTTCGAAGAGAGATATCGCACTTTAGAGGCGATCGAAGATGTTCGACCCTCAAATTCCGGCCTGCAACAGTTGAAGGACCACAGGACCATAGGAGAAGAGTACATTCATTTGAGACTCAAGTCGGACAACGGGCACGCTCCTCTGCACCAAAGAGCCACATCCAGTTTGGCTTTGCCATCGATTCCTCCAGATGACTCAGCCACAAAGAGCATCTTACATCAACCAGAGGGCGAAACAACACGTTGCTCCATAAAGACAATCCGTCTAATTCAGTCAGCGCAGCGCCGGTTCATGATACCGAGCAACCCATTCCTAGCACTACAGTGCATTTTGCCTCCAATCAACAAGGCGTTCTGTTGGGTACAGCAATTGTGCTAGTCTGTCACCAGGGAGAGAACTTTTCAGGGCGCGTCTTGATAGACTCAGGTTCCGAAGGCACTTTTATTTCCGAAAGGCTTGCCAAACTGATCAAACTTTCTTTCCAAACTGTGCGAACTAGAGTCACAGGGCTGAACCAAGCCTGCTTGGGAGTCTCACAAAAAGTGTGTCATTTTCCAATAGGCACCCCCGCAAAGCCAATGCTTAAAATCGACACATCGGCTTTAGTGCTGCCTAATTTGTCCGGGAATCTGCCGAGGAGCATTATTGATCGCAGCATTCTCAGGAGACTTCCAAAAATACCATTGGCGGATCCACTATTTTTCCAACCTTCTCAAATTGATCTTCTACTAGGTGAGGATATTCTTCCGTCTGTCCTCCTGTCAGGGTCAAAGTCAAAATTAGGCGGGTCATTGTTAGGGCAGGAAACCATTTTTGGTTTGATTCTAACGTGCCCCGTCCCCACTGCCACTAGCATGATCTCCTCCTTTACCACAAAGATATCCATTGAATCCGAACCTACCATGGAAACGCTTCTCACAATATTTAGGGAGGTGGAGGATCTTCTAGGTAGAGCGGTGAAGGAGTCTGACAAATTGTGCGAAGAGAACTTGGNTGTGGTTTCGCTAGATAGTAGATAGGGACATACTGAATCGGATCTCTCCGCGCTTATTTTATGTGGCGTGTTCCGCATTGAAGGGAGTACAACCACAGCATTTGAATGTGGCCAAACTGACCACATAATGCAACAGTCTGGATTTAGCGCCAGCCAACCGCCCCGGACTAGAAGCTATAGCAAATACATAGCAACCACCCCGGTACAAATTCGAGCGCACGTTAGTCGGACGTGCACTCCCCCTTTGTGAGGGGCGAGATTTATCTAACATCTCTACTGTTCTAATGGTCACAGCGCCAGGTTGAGAACGCAACTCCACGTCGATTGCAAATGAATCTCCCGCGATTTTGGGATAACCACAGCCACCACGATACTCCCACTAGGGGGCCTACCTCAATGAGCAGTCTTGGATAGCTGCTCAACCCGTGGTACCGAAATTACAGGCTCGGTAGGCCTCACCCCTTTAGTTCCGACAAACCCGGATGGGGCACCCAGTTGCCGTATTAGTCGCCTCCTACGACAAGCAGCGGCGCGCTGTGGCAGTATTCTCTACCGCTAACCACACGGCAAGGGTGTTGGGCTAAATGCCCCTCCTCCTGCGGAACGCCTCCTCAGCGAACTCCTCCAGCCGTTGGGTCCTCTCTCGATCCTCCAGGATTCCTTCAAACGTCCAGTTTTCGCCAACGCGCTGCACACCAAGTCCATCGAGGTCTCGCAAATCTGCATACAGGGGGCAAGCACATAATACGTGCATCCAGTCCTCGTATGGGTCACCACATGCGCATGCAGTGGTATCGCTGAGGGCTCTCCCATGCAGAAATGCATTGAACGACCCATGCCCTGTGAGCAGGAAAGACGCCATCATCGAGAAACCAAAACTTGGAAGGTATGTAGTATCACTGTCCAGGGCCAGAACTTCAGTCTAATCTCACCCTTCAAATCCTTAAGTGGCGGATTTTCAAATTTGTTTTTAATGCCGACATCACCAAGATGTATCCACAGATTCTGTTAAGCCCCGCTCACACTCCGTTTCAGAGAATCCTATTTCGAGATGATCAAGGGAACATTACATATTATGAGCTTCAGACCGTCACGTTTGGAGTTAATTGTGCCCCTTTCTTGGCCCTATGCATGTTACAGTAGCTGTCTGACGATGTCAGAGCTCAATATTCATGCCTCTCATATAATTTCAAATTATATGTACGTCTATGATGTGCTAGCAGGAGCTCATGCAAATAATGAAGCAATTTTAGCCATCCAGGAGTTGTGAGCAGCCCTGAGTTCAGCTGGTTTTCCGCTCCGAAAGTGGACATTAAATGAGCGAGAACTCTTGGAAGCACTTCCGATTTCCTTTCCAAGACGCTGGGAGTACGGTGGAATGCCAATTGTCCCAATTGTCCCAATTGTTTTCACTATAAATGCGAGTTGTTCCAAACTTCGCGTCCTGTCGCAAATCGCAAGACTCTTTGATCCAGCTGGATCAGCTGGCTGTCTTAATTTGACGTTCAGGCCAAAATCCTAATGCAGGACATTTGGTTAGCCAGTATTGGCTGGGATGAGCTTCTTTCCGATGAATTACTACAGCGTTGGCATGACTTTCTTCGCAGCCAGAGTGATGGCATAATTTCCTCAAATCTTTTCGCTGCAAAAACTAAAGTCGCCCCGCGAAGGGTATGCATGTTCTGTCCGTTTGTTACAATTATGCCGACGCTAGCACTTCCTGAGGGCTAAGCCATAGCGATCGGTTTATTTTTCAGCCACATTGGGTTTATGATCGGACTTTGAAATATGTAAACACTGCAACAAAGTGTTACAGTGCATACCCATATATCCCATATAGTGCATACCCATACCCATATATTATATAGTGCTTCTACATTATCTATGCTATAAAAATGTTTTGGTAAATTACTTGTTTTACCGAATACTAGCTCATGTGGACAATAAGTATGTGCCATAGAGGGGGTCGTGTTGAAACAAAAAAAAAAATACTGAAGCCATACGTCCCAATCAGTTTTATCAACCGAGATGTAAGATCGTATGTACTCATTGAAAGTTCTATGACTTCTTTCTATTGTTCCAACTATTTGGTGGTGATGTGCTGTGGATGTAATATTTTTAATATTTAAATATTTGCCAAAGCCTCTATGATTGAATTCTTATATTCTGTTCCCATGTCCGTAATGAACGTCTTCATTGGAACGGACTCCAGGATAAAGGATTCAAATATTGCTTTAGCGACAGTATTAGCATTTTTATTCGGAACAGGTATGGCAACTAAATACTTAGTTAAATCACATATTAAAGTGACTGCATACTCATTACCATTTTCTGACTTTGGCAGTGGACCAATAGTGTCCACTATCACTCTATCGAAAGCATTTATTGGGGTGTTTGTAATTGTTAAAGGGGTCTTTGTGTGTTTAATTATTTTAGCTTTCTGGCATTTTTGACATTTTTTTTACGTACTCAGTTATATCTTTAGACATGCTTTTCCAGTAACAATGTCTTTTTACTTTGGCCAAAGTTTTTGATATGCCAGTATGACCTCCTTGAATTGGATCATCATGTAGTGTAGACAAAATTGATTCTTTTTCTTTTAAATTTGTTATTAAGGTCACCGGGTTGAGTAGCGCTACTCCTAATGTTTCCAAGATTTTATTGCCCATTAATTTGAAATTATCTATTGAAGTATGTTCAAAGATATTTTTCCACGGTGCCACTTTGAGTTGGCTGATTTTATGTATACCGCCTTGCATTTCAAGCCTTTGGAAAAATTGATCTAAGTCAATAACTCCATTAGTATATAAATCGCTAACATCATATCTTGCAGTAATTTTTCTGCCTTGTTTAAATAAACATGGCGTACCTTTTATCTGCAAGGTCACTACTAACGTAATTCATCTTTGTATATGACGTCGTATACGTTGGGCTTAGAAGCTTTATTTAAAGATTGCGTAGGCAATACTTGTTCTTGATTTTCTGCGCGAAATTTTTGTCTACTTTGATATCTAGTAGTTACTTTTAGTATATTTCTGGTTATTTTTTCTAGATATTTGATGGTTATCCTTGATAACGCATCAGCTACATAATTATCTTTTTCCTTTAAATATTCTACTGTAAAGTCGTACTTTTCTAGTTCGAGCCTTATACTCGTAAGTTTAGAACTGGGATTGATCATCGAGAAAAGGTATGTTACAGGTCTATGGTCTGTTTTTTATGTGACGATGTCACTCATTTATGTAAATAACCATGTAAATACTTGTAGGATATATTTAAATACTAGGCTAAGATTAGGGATAAGATTAGGTTAGGGTAGAGTTGTAAACGATAGGATGTAAATATTAGTTAGGGCCATAGGCGTTAGGGATCATAGGGCCGGGCCCACACCTCGGCCACACCGGGCCTGACGTCATTAGCAACATTATGTGCAACATCGCGAGCAACATCTTCAGGGGAACGGGACGAAACGGCGGTACCACAACTGGAGGACCGGAACGTGAGATCCGCCAATGAGCGGCCAGCAAAAGAGGCCACAGAGAGCGCGATCAGGGCAGAGGCCCACGGCGCAGGCGCCAGCAGATCATCAGAACGCGAAATGGAATTTGCATCGGCCACCTGCCGCCCAAGAAGGAGCGAGAAGAAAAGCTCGAAGAATGCATGGAATGCGGAACGGCGCGTGCCATGGAACGCGGCAGCGCAGCCGCAAAAGAGTTGGAAGAATCTGGTCATGAAATAATTGACAAACGATATTAAGATCACTCGTAATTTGACCAGTGAAAACAAGAGTTGTCCAAAAGACCAGTGAGTTATATTTTTCCTGATTGACGACCAACGAATTTGCAAGACCAAAGACACCCGAACCAGGACAACGAGGACCTCGAAACTTAAGGAAGCGAAGCTGTGGATCGATTCCACCCCCTTTTTACATTTATTTTCGTGAGCCAGGCGAGTCCGCCATAAATTAATTTAAGAATTACATTCGTTTGGGTGTGAATGCTAGCAGAGCAGAAGAGAGGGATAGGAATAGGCACAAATACACTTAAAAGTAAATTAGGGACAAACTACAACGCTTTTAATATGAAATAAATGGCAGAATGAACACATTGAGTACTGATTCTATTATTTTCCTATCTCTATTAGTCACCCATATCACCCACTGTGCCCCCCTCCCCACCTCGGCTGCCGTTGTGTAATTCGAGGCATCGATTTGGGCAGGACGGGAGCAGGAGCGTCACGTCGCTGGGATTAATTCCGGGCGTGGACGCCCACGGGCACGGGCGGCGGCTGCGAGACCCTTCCCAGCCGTCTGTTCGGTCTCAGGATGCGCCTCAGGGATTAGCCCGGGCGCCATCAATGGCAATTACGAGTCAAAGGGGCCATTTAGGGGAGGGCGACGGCCCGCCGTTGGGAAAACCACGGTGGAGCCACGGTCGAAAGTGACACTTATCTAGGTCAAGACCCACCCCTAAAAACCTCACCAACCTCGGCCCCTCCATTTCCTGGCGTTTCCAAAATATAAATTATAACTGGAAAGGGACTCTGGGTTGCTGAGTTTATATCCCGGCCGTAGTGCATCCTTACAGTTTGGCGCCCGTAAACAGGGACCGTCAGGAAATGGGGAGATGTAGGAGCCCTTACTAAGGTGGATTAACACGAGGTTTTTAGCAGCGTGTACATATATATAAATTAATATAAATGTAATCTTATATCGTGTGTTGCCGTGGGCAATAAGTTCCTCCTCGGCTGGTCCCTTGTCGTTGTGAACACCAATATGATAAGGCAGACGATGGAACACGTAGCTGCGGCTGCAGGCTGCCCAATCAGTATTATTCTAGAGTGCTCTAGAAAGTGCGATCCTAAGGGTGCGGGGGACAGCGCCCTCCGTTATGTTGTGGGCCGGTTGGCCGTGGAATTTCCAAGATGAAATACGAAGATTAGGTTGGAAGGGTAACTGCCCTTCATCAACTACTGGCCTAGAGACTCAGACAGTTCTTCAACGATAAAAGTTTAACGACGGTAGTCGGAGTGAAGTTTTATGAGCAGCAGCTCTTTATTCTTATGAATCCAAAATCAAACTGAACTTAAGGCTAACAAAAGGGAAACTCATAGCGGCCGCTCCAATGGGTAGCGGTTGCCGGCTATGCACGAGCTTCCGGCCAGACGCTGTGTCAGCAATTTGGCCGGAGCGAGCCATCGGACGATCGGTCGTTGCCGTCGCCCGGTTAACTTAGTTAACTACTCCCCCCTCAAGATTAAGGCCGCC
>VNJN01003564.1:0-10370 GCA_008042485.1 Drosophila mayri | reverse complement strand
ACTGATAATAGGATCGATCACGGAGCTCCTACGGAGGCGTAGATCAACGGAAAGTGCTACAGCCCCTGTACCAGAAACGCGAGAAGAAACCCCTCATTCCGGTCCGGTGCTGTATTACATTGCGACCGAGGACAGTCGCGTTTAAGGGGGGAAGAGTTAAGACCCCAAATAATATTTCTCAATAACCGTGGGAATGCTTAACAACAAATTCGCAAGTTAAATGAACCTTAGCCGGTGCATCCAACAACACTAAACAATAGGATCGGATGACACGTGCGCTGAGCTTGCGTCTTCTTGACCAACGTTCGTGGGAACGCTTAGTAGCAAATTCCCAAGTTCAATAAACCTAAGCCGGTGCATCCAACAACAATGAGCACTACGATAAATCGGCCAATTATAATTAAGTTTGGCCAACGGCGACAGAGACATCAGCAATATCGGAAGCAGCAACCAATAGCAATAAAGAACGTCAGCGGAAGCAGCGTCAACGGCAGAGACGGTGGCAGCGATGGAGCAGCGCGTAGCTATAATTAATAATTGTCAAACTTAAGTTAATCAGTTGAAGATCAAACTCAATAAAGGAAAGTTGATTTTTTTAAATAAAATCGTAACCGTACTTTTAACTTATGTATGTATGTATGGGAATGCCTTCACAGCGGAGCGGTCATAAGTGGACTGTATATATGTAACTGGAGCAGAGGGGTTATGCGGTGCAAAAATGACACTTAATTATTGGAAAAAAAAAATATTGCAACAGCGGCGGATTAATCGGCGAATTTGGAAATTTCCGGATCTAAATTCACATCGGCTGGCCAATATTAATTATGCCATATTTTATTCACCGCAAAATCTCACTGTTCACTTGCGAATTTTCGCGGATTAATTGCAGCAAAAAAAAAAAAAAGTGTACAAATGGTCATGAGTGTATGTATGTATGTATGTATGGATGCACATATGCCTCTACCGGGGCACCGAAAACGGCGAGGAATATGGCGCACACAAAACGGAGACGGATGGAAAATTTTCAGATTGAAGGCGAAGTAGAATAGAAATTACTGCCGCTGTGTGGAAAAACTCGGACTGGAGCTGACACGTAAAGAAAACAAATCTTACAGCAGTGTGAACGAAATTTAATGTTCGGATCACTGCTGAAGACCGGCAGCTAGACGAAGACGGAGAAATGTCGTACTTATCTTTTGGCGGACTAATGCCGGGAACTGCTGGTAGAGAATCCACAAAAAAATCCGGCTCTGATGGACCAAAATGTGTAGGGGGGCGCTTCTGCCGCCAAAGATAGCCAGAAAGGGAAAGAAATTCCAATAGAAATAATCCCACGTCGCGGTCGCAAATAACCCGTAGGCTCGAGGTGAAAGAAGTGGAGGCGTCGTGGGTAAATTCGTAGGGGCACAATTTTATGTGTTTTATTCGACTTCATACATTGGACTAACTTAGCTTAACATAAGGGCCGCGCTCCCGACCGATAAGCTCAGCTTTACAGTACGGGAGCGGCGACGGCGGACCCGAGACCCTGAGCACAAAAGAGGGGCGAGCGCGGGTGCGCTCTTAAGTTCTGGGGAGCCAAGGCGGCACAGAGGGCCCCTCACCTAAACATTCGTCGTCCGCAGTCCCAAAAGAAAAGTGTTCTCGGGTTCCGACATTCCGTCCAGAAATTTCCGGCTTGGCCGCAATTCCTGCACGCCTTCCGTACGTTTACTGGTGCCTGCTCCGGTGTCGTTGCCGGGCTTGTGTTCGCGTTGCTGCTGAAGCTTCCCTACATGGGGTTTGTCGGCGGCTGGCGAGTTTCCTCGTCGTCGACTGCCAAGTGAGTTAGTTCCGCCAGGGTGCGAAAATCTTGTCTCCTCGTAAATAATTGATAGTCCGGCAGCATGTTATCATAGGTTCGCTCCAGCTCGCGTTCCGCTGTGAATCCTGCCCGACGCATCTGTAGGCGCAGGTCCACCAGATATTCCTTGAAGGGATCATTGGGTCTCTGAAAATGTGTTCTGATCTCGTCCTCCAGTCGCTGATAGTAGCGCGGCGGCAAAAAAAATACAAAAACTCGCGGCAAACTTCCAGCCAGGTGGCTTCCCGTAGACCACTAGTTCTGTACCAGCTCTCGGCGCGGCCAGTCAATAATACTACCAATGCCGGAGCCATATACTTCCGGTCAATCGTTCCTCGATGTGCTCTATGAAACAGAGCGGACTTGTCGTTCCGTCAAATGAGAGGCCCCATTTGGACATTCGAACCAGTTGGGTGGCTCCCGGGTCTCCATGGTAACCAGTAGTGCGTGGTGGATCCTCGGTCTTCGCCGGCAAGCGTCTTCCCGCAGCAGGAGACGTGCTCCGTGGTCAGCGTCAGCGATACCGTCGGCGCAACTGATCCTGGAGAGTTGCCCTCCGAATCCAGATACATGGTTGACAGCAACATTGCGTCCCCTGTGGGAGCGTTCCCGAAGTTCCGTTCTAGTTCCTCGAGGCGGGTTTGCACAGCTACGAAATGATCCTGCTGGCGCGCAAAGCTTATCAGTCGAGCTCCGCGTTTCAACCCAAATTCGACCAATATGGTCTCCAGCTCCAGCTTTTTCTTGTAGCAGATCCAGGTGACTCCCATGATGAGGTTTTTTCGTCTTAATTTCTAGGATTTATTTTATTCGTTTATTTATTTTTTTTACACCTGTTAAAATTATTTATTCTTATTGTTTATTATTTTATGCCTTCTTATTATTATTATTTTTTTTTTTTGCTCTACTTAATTATTTTAATTTAATACTATTTATCGTGTCTTTTTTTTCAATCCCTCGTTGTAGTTATCCCGCTGTTGTTTCTTTATTTATTTTTATTTATTCGTTCTTTTATTTTATCTGATTAAAACGTTTTATCAATTCGGACTTGGTTTTATTATTAAATTTATTTTATTATATTTTATTTAATTTTAATATTATTTAATTTTATTTGGGTTTATTTTTATTATCTATTCTCTCAGCGTATTTCTTGCTCGTTTTGATTTGGATTTATTTTTCCTCGGTATTTTATTAACTTTGATTTTGCTTTATTTTATTATTCTTATTTGAATTTATTACTATTATTTTCAAATTGTTTTATTTTCTTCTCAGAATTTTTTGTTTGACTGTGATTTTATTTTCAGTATTTTTTCCTGATTTTGAATTTGTTCTAAGCATAGTATCCAGACAGTAAAACGTTTTGCAGCCGAACAAATGTTTTATCTTTTCAAGAGTGACCGTTGATATTACTATCTGTTTGGCATTTTTGGCCGGCAAGCGATGCGGGCATACATGCTTGTTTACAACATTATAAAAATGTCAATAAAAAATGAACAAGAAAATAAAAACAACTATTGCCATGACAGTAATTATTGGAGTAATAGATTAGGAAGATTTTCAACCAAATATGTATTGTTTACATGTTTTTACATCAATAATAAACTCCCTCTCACCTTCTAATATCATGTCCTATCATAATCTAAATATACTTCCCCTTTTCCCTCAGCATACGCCTATCTCTGCAATATCTCATCCAACACCATTAAATAAAAGTAATATTTTTAAACTTATTAAAGATTTTAATATATATTATCATATCTAAAAATTAGATTAACACAATTAATTAAATAGTATGTAGATTTGAGTTTTGTAAACCTTAGTCTACTATGTTATAATAAAAATATATCAATAATTTACATTCTTATCATTACTTTTTGTTTGCTTTATAGTTAATAAATCTGCAGCAAACTCCTGTGAGGTTTTTTGAAAATTTAACGGATTTACGGAACTGAAGAAGGTAGACAGAGGGGCAATCGAGGGTCAAGAACAGCCTGTTTTATTAAATTTGCCATTCGTTTTCGCAGCCCGCTCGGAAAATACTAAAAATTGCCACACGTTATTCTAGTATATTTGTTTTCGAGTCAGGTTACCGGCCTTTAAAACGGCCTCAGACGAACAACCGTTTTCAACTATTTGCCTCTCGCTCTCTCTCACTGCTTAAAGACAGTTTCTTACTGTCTGGATACTATGCTTTACTTTGGTTCGGTATTTAATTTGATTTAACTTTATTTAATTTAATTAAGTATTTCTTATTTTGTTCGGGTTTTTCTTCAATTAGTTTATTTAATTATTTGGTTTTATTGTTATTTTATTTAATTAATTATTTGATTTTATTTATTTATTGCGTTAGTATTAAATATGTAATTATTTGTTTTAATTTTATTCGTTTATTTCCTTTGGGTCAGGTTCAGATTTTATTTAGTTGATTTTATGTCTTTTATTGTTCTTGGTTTTATTTTGTACTTCCTTGTCGATGGATTTTATTTTCCAGGACCTCCACGTGTGTTCTTATATTCTTATTGCTTCGATGAGTTCGCGACGATTTTTTTTTTCGCAGAATATTTCTTGAAATTAATTTGTGCCCCGATGTGCTTTCGACGGAAGAGTATTTCTGAGTGTCATATTCTGTTAAGAAGGGCCAGTATACATATGTATATGTTGGTCCCCACCCTGACGGCGGCGCAACCAGGAGCGAAGATAATTAGAACATATGCATGTGTATGTTATATAATTCGCGGTCTGCACGTGCAGCGACGATGCGTTCTGCCTTGCCGACGTCGGCGCAGGCAGCGACGCTGAGTTTGCTTATTGACTACGATGCCAATTCGCGGCCCGTTTTTGGAACGACTGGATTTTTTTGACGTGAATGGAATTTTTTATTGCCGTCTCCTCTTCCCCTTTTCTTTCGTTAACTGCCCGAAAAAACAAGGTGCCGTTGTGGCGGCTGCATGTGCGTCGCTAATTTGGAAGTTTCTGGCAGTTTCTAGTCTTTTGCATATGCATACATGTATGTATGTATATGTATTCACCGCTAAAAACCTCGTGTTCGGCTGGTGGGACTTTAATCCACCTTAGTAAGAATTCTTACATCTCCCCATGTTCTGACGGTCCCTGTTTACGGGCGCCAAACTGTACGGATGCACTGTGGCCGAGATAAACCTCAGCGGCCCAGAGTCCCCTTCCAGAAATAATTTATATTTTGGAAACGCCAGAACATGGAGGGGCCGAGGTTGGTGAGGATTTTTGGGGTGGGTTTTGACTCAGAGGAAACTGCCATCTCCAATTGCCTACGCTGGGCGGGATAGCGCTTCTGGCCCGGGAATTTCCCAGCGGCCGAACGTTCCACTAGAGACTGGAGCCGTGGCCCGGGGTCAACCCAGCAGCCCAAACCTAAGACCACGGCACTGGCATGCCCACGGCACTGGCGCCTTCCTAAAATATGCCCCCGTGACGATCGCCAGCGATGGCGCCTGGGCCAATCCCTGGGGCCGGAATTAGTCCCAGCAACGTGGCGCTCCTGTTCTCGTTCTGTTCAAATCGGTACCTGGAGTTACCCAACGGCAGCCGGAGTGGAGAGAAGGGGTGATATGACTCGCTAAGTGGAATAGGAAAATAATGAGGTCGATGTTTAGTGTATTCAGTGTTTGTCTTTTATTTCATGGTGTTGTTGGTGTTTGTTTAAGAGTTTCTTTAGTGTATTCGTGTTTATTCCTATCCCTCTCTTTCTCAAAAGAGTGAGAATAATCCGCAGCTTCGTTGTCCCTAAATTTCGGGGGTCCTCGAAGTCTTTTCCTCGGGTGTCCTGGTCGTTGGTAATTATATTGGTCGTTAACTTGGCTTTCACTGGGGTTTCACTTCTAAATCTTTTACTGGTCAAATCGCGAGTGTTCTAAATCTCGTTTGTCATCTTTGCCATGACCTGATTCTGCCAACCCTTTTGCGGCTAAGCTGCCACGATCAATGGCATGCGCCGTTCCGCATTCCATGCACTATCTGCATTCCGGGCCTTCCCTCTCGCTCCCTCCTGAGCTTGCAGGTGACCGATGCGAATTCCATTTCGCATTCTCTTCCCCGATCGCGCTCTCTAGCCTCTTTTGCCGGTCGCTGATTGGTGGATCTCGCGTTCCCCAAGGACCGGGATGCGGTACCGCCGTTCCGTCCCGTTCCCTGGACGGTGTTTCCCGATGATGTTGCGGGCGATGTTGCTGGTGACGTCAGCCTTGGTGTGGCCGGTGTGTTTGCCTGGCCCTATGATCTTAACGCCTACATCCCTAATCCCTAACTATTATTTACACCTAATTTCTACACTTAACTTAGTATTTACAAATATTTACAGTATGTATATATACTGTTGCGGCGGCCAAGATTGGCCTCGTCACAAGGTGCAAAAATGATTATGGTAACAGAAATATCGTATAAAAAATAATGTGGTTTACTGTGAATTTGAGTTACCGTGACTGTGGATTATTGCCAGCTATAAGTGACCTGAGACTTATTACCACATTTCATTTTCCTCATGTCTGCATACTATACATAATCGTATGACGTGCTAACTAATACTTTATTTATGATAAAAGCATGCATACGAAGACTTATTTTATAATGTCTATGAAGTCTGATTTTTATTCCTTACAAATAAACGCTGCCGTGACTGAACACCTGGATTAGGACATTCCTCGACCAAGAACTGTCCCGGTTCCACAAGCTGGCCGGCATATTCCATATATCCGAGAACAGCATTGTCATGCGAAATGATAAGCCGATTAAAGAGCGCTATCATCCGCGGAATCCCGCCATGAGAGCCGTAGATAAGCAAGTTAACGAGCTGCTCCGATCTAGGGCGCCTTAATTTAATAACTTTCGTATTTTTTGAGATATCTACTTGAAATTTGAAATGAGAATTCCCCAAAGCCCGAATAATTGGATAGATATTTAAACAATTTCGTATTTTTTGTTGTTATTTTTAAAAATAAAAAAGTATTCTGTTTTTAAATTGGAGACAATTTTTTTTTTAATTTTCTGTGATATTTGTGTTTTTGGATATGGGATCATGTTTTTAGCTATAACTTCCAGATTATAAGTCCAACCATTAAAAAATTTTTGGGATTTTTTTTCAATAAAAAAAATGTAACAATGTAATTTTATACAGAAATTTTACAGCATTTTTGGCCATCAAGCTTATTTGATTCGAGTGTGATTCAGAGCTATTATCACCGTATCGATCTTAAGGCAATAGTTGGGCACATTATCTGAAAGCTCTTAGTGCCTATTTTACGGTGGTGTTAAAAAATTTTAAAGAAATATATCGTCTGATATCAGTAGCACCTTTCGTATGTCCACGCGAAGTTTTCATTATAAACTTTTCATTCTAAACTTCTGGCTTTATCTTTCCCAAATCTTCGAAATCTGTTTGGAAATTCAATATACAATTTGGAAATGTGTTATTGCAATATAAAATTACCAAATTTCATGACCAAACGCCATAACTGACTGTTCTACACATGAATTTAGCTTACGTTCCTTGCTGAAACCTCCAAAAATTCAGCACGGCTATACCACCATTCTGCTGTGCGAATTACATTCCTAAACTCCAATATTCCATCCGGAATTTTGTGCAGCTGGCCGCTTCTACACAAACAGACTCTAAAATAGCTATCGAATCTGGAAATATTTTTTGACGATGATTACAAAATTATCGATTTTATATTCAGATATAAGCATAGTATCCAGACAGTAAAACGTTTCGCAGCGGAACAAATGTTTTATCTTTTCAAGAGTGACCGCTGATTTTACTATTTGTTTGGCATTTTTGGCCGGCAAATGATGCGGTCATACATGCTTGTTGCAATATTATAAAAATATCAATAAAAAATGAACAAGAAAATAAAAACAACTATTGCCATGGCAGTAATTATTGTAGTAATAGATAAGAAAGATTTTCAACCAAATAAAAAACGATCCAAGTATTGGGGTGGCCCATACCTGCAAGATCAATTAAAGGGCGATATTATTCCTATGTACGCATTGTTTAGATATTTTTATATCAATAATACACTCCCTCTCACCTTCTAATATCATGTCCTATTATAATCTAAAATAAAATTCCCTTCTTCGCTCAGAATACACTTATCTCTGCCATATCTTATCCAACACAAGAATATATAAGTAATATTTTAAAACTTATTAAACAGTTCAATATATATTTTCAGATCTAAAAATTAGATTAATACAATTAATTAAATTGAATCCTATTAAATAGTGTGTAAACAAAGTAAAAACAAACAGAAAACAGTACAGCCGAAGGCCCAGACGCCATGGCTTCTGTAGTAGATTTAAGTTTTGTAAACCATAGTCTACTATGTAGTAATAATAATATATCAATATTTTACATTCCTATCATTATATTTTATAATTAGTAAATCTAAAGCAAACTCCTGTGATGTTTTTTGAAAATTTAACGGATTTACGGAACTGAAGAAGGTAGACAGAGGGGCAATCGAGGGTCGAGAACAGCCTGTTTTATTAAATTTTTTATTCTTCTTCGCAGCCCGCTCGAAATATACTAAAGAGTGCCACACACTTTTCTAGTATATTTGTTACCGGTTACCGGCCTTTAAAACGGCCGATGACAAACAACCGTTTTCAACTATTTGCCTCTCGCCCTCTCTCACTGCTTGAAGACGGTTTTTTACTGTCTAGATACTATGCTATAGACGGAAGATTTTATATGACCCGCACTGTATATTGTTTGGTACTGAGAAATCGTATGAGAAACGGAGACGAAACAAAAATTGCCCTATATGTATGTATGTATTTTATAGATTTCGATGCTTAACACAGAATAGCGCTAAGCTCTGCCCATGTATATATATATAGTTGCTCGAAAATTTTGGTTGCTCGCAGAATAGCGGGAAGCTTATGTATGCAGATAAGTCAGGATAGCAAATAAAAACCAATAAAAAACGATACAAATTTTTTTATTGCTGAAACGAAGTTTTTAGGTTTGGATGTGTATTTGATATTTTGTCTATTTCTTTTATTCTTTTATAAAATTATATATTTTTATTATACATTTATTTTATCAATTTCATATATTAAATATATTATAGTAAATAAAATTGGTAAATGTTTTAACAATGGTAAGAAATATAAATTTCAGATGTTAATTTATATTTAATGTGTAATATGTGTGCAATAATTTTATTAAAAGGGGATATGTGTGTATGTGCGGATGAATATTTTTGGTTTATGTTTGTATGTATATGTTTGTAAAAATTTTTGGGTAAATTTAAGCTTTTATATTTATTAATATGTGTATGTATTTTTGGAGAAATATATTTATCAATGTGGTATGTGTGTTGGGGTTTATGTATAAATAATGTAATTTATTTATGTTATTTAATATAATTTATTTATTTTTGGTATAACTTGTGTGTGTATTGATTTTTTTGGACATGCAGTTTAGTGCCGGACGTGGATATGTGAAAGAGTTCTTTTGATGTAATATATGTATAATTAAATACTCATATAATTCGTAAGTTAAAAAAAATGTTTTATTTTATTTAACCGAAGTGTTACAATGATATTTTTATTAAAGAACACCGACCGAATAATTTCGTATCTCAAACTGAACTCATCTTCTTGTACTACCGGGGTTGACGTTCAAGCCTCGGTCTTGAGCTTTTGTGGATCTTAAGTTAATCTCGAAGATTCTGAGAGAGTTTAATTATGGATTGTGACAGCTTTAATTGACTCTTCGATTACTCTTGAATTCGATTTCTCTTTTGTAATTTGATATATCTGATTACGAGTTAGCGAGTCTGATCTTAAGCGTGTGAAAAAGGGGTAGGATGTTTAGATTAAATAAGGACAGGATGTTTAGACAATAGTTTTGTTTGGTCTACTGCTGGTTGGCTTATCATGCGATAATGATTCATAACTGTAGGGTAGCATGGGGTGTATGTGTTGTATGTCTGTACACTTGTAGGGTAGCAAAGGGTATGATGATTATATTACATGTATAATCATATTTAACTAAGTAGGCATGTACTAAGTCTATAGGACTGTGGATATGTCACTATATATCTAGTGGACAATATGTCACGCCCACCCGTTTTCTCATTGAAAATTATTTTTAACAAAAAAATGTATTTAATTTTTTTGCTTTATTTTTATAGATTTGTTCAAATAAAAGTATTTTAAAAAACTAAAAAAATATTTTATACATTTTTTTTTAATTTCGATTTTTTATTTTTTATATCATTTTTCTAACATTTTGACTAATAATAAACCTATATTGAAAGAATTTCTAATAGCTGAAGCATTTCTGGACTATAGGAGTCGCAGCTCAACGCAGACTTTCTAAACGGATTCTGGCTCAGAAAAGAAACACGTAACTGACCTATATAGTGTAGTTGAGTGCTCTGTAGTGCCTCAAAAGTTCTAGACTACTTTAGGCAGAAAAATGTGTTAAAAATGGACACCTGGCAGGTAACGATTTACCTGTACAAGCCAAACCCAAACTGCC
>VNJN01003557.1:0-10558 GCA_008042485.1 Drosophila mayri | reverse complement strand
ATCTCCAGCGTGGATTTGAAATTCGCGTTCTGGCAGATCGAGCTGGACGAGAAAAGCAAGGAGTTGACGGCGTTCACGGTTCCTGGTAGGCCCCTTTACCAGTTCAGGGTGATGCCTTTCGGACTCTGCAATGCGGCGCAGCGGTTGGTGAGACTCATGGATCGAGTAATCCCAGCCGAAATTCGATCCAATGTGTTCGTGTACCTGGATAATCTGCTCATACTGGCTCCGGACATCGAAACGCACTTCCGCTACCTACGCCGAGTGCCGAGTGCCGAGTGTCGCCGAGTGCCTAAGAGAAGCGGGATTAACCATCGGCATGAGTAAGTCAAAATTCTGCTTCAAGTCGTTGGCTTACCTTGGGTTCATCGTAGGTGGAGGTCGTCTGCGCATGGATCCGGGTAGGGTGGCAGCGATCCGGAGGATGCCGCTGCTGGTACCGGCGTTTTGTAAGGAACTTCGCGACTATGGCAGCGCCGCTAACCGAAGCGCTCAAGAAGACAGGGAACCAAAAGTTTTCCTTGAGTCCGGAGGCGCAACTGGCGGTGGAAGCATTGAAGATGGCACTAACCACGGCGCCGGTCCTGGTGCATGCGGATTTCAAGCGGCATTTTTATGTCCACTGTGACGCGTCACACATCGGAGTGGGTACCGTACTTTTCCAAAAGGATGCGGACAACCAGGAGCAGCCTATCGCGTTTTTCTCGGCGAAGATAAACAGGCACCAGGTGAATTACACCGTCACCGAGAAGGAATGCCTCGCGGCGCTCCTGGCGATCCGGAAATTCTGGCCTTATGTGGAGGGCATGCCATTCACGTGCATCACCGATCACGCCAACCTTAATTGGCTTATGTCAATGAAGGACCTGTCGGGACGCCTGGCTAGGTGGTCGCTGCAGCTTCAGGGGTTTAAATTCAGATCGAGCATCAGAAGGGCAGCGAGAACGTGGTAGCAGACATGCTCTCGCGATGCGTGGAGGAGATTTCTCTGGATACAACGGAGTTGCTGGGTTTCGAGACCACGGAGTTTGCTGGGGATGAGTACCAGGAGTTAGTCCGAGAAGTGCAGGAGAACGCGGATAACTTACCGGATCTTAGGATCGAGGACGGGCTCATCTTCAAGCGAGACTCCCCGGCGACTGTAGAGGACGAGGTGAACGGATCGGCGTGGAAGCTCTGGATACCGCAGAGTCTGACCCACAGCATAGTTGAGCGAGCCCATACGGACCCAAAGGCAGCTCACGGCGGAATGGGAGAGACGCTGAAGATCCTGCGACGGCAGTTCTACTGGCCTGGGATGGTGCTGCAGGTGCGCGAGTTCGTCCGAAGATGCCAGGTGTGCAAGGAGTCGAAGGCGCCGAACCACCGGATGATGGTCGGGATCGGAGAACGGGTACAGACGGAGCGTTCATTCCAGAAGCTGTACATCGACTTTCTTAGCAAGTATCCGAGGTCGAGGAAGGGGCATGCCTGGATATTTATCGTGGTGGAGCACTTCTCCAAGTATGCGTTTTTGAAGGCCATGAAAGACGCGACAGCTTTGAACGTAGTAGATTTCCTCATCAGCAAGGTGTTCTACAAGTTCGGGGTCCCAGAAGTGGTGCATTCAGATAATGGACGGCAGTTCACATCGAGGATCTTCGAGCAGGCGATGGAGAGCTTCGGTATCCGACACCTTAAGACGGCTATATACTCTCCACTGAGCAATGCAGCGGAGCGGGTGAACCGGAGCGTGCTGGCGGCGATTCGCCTTTCTCCCGGAAATCGAGGTGGACCTCCGCAACGCAGTCCACTCGGGGATGGGCGAAGCGCCATTCTTTACGTTGTTCGGGCATCACATGTTCCTGCATGGTTCCAGCTACCGGCTGGCAAGGAAGCTGCAGTCGCTGTGTGACCACGAGCTGGCCGGGATGGCAACGGCCGACAAGTTCCGAGTCATGCAGGAGAAGGTGCGTAAGAGTCTGGATACCTCTTACGATCGCAGTCGCCAAAGGGATGACTAGAGAGCGAGGGTGTTCGCCGCAAAGCCGGGTCAGGAGGTGTACCGCCGGAACTTCGTCCTCAGCGACTTCGGGAAGCAGTTCAACGCCAAGTTTGCCAAGAAGTTTCTGAAGGCCAGGGTGGTGAAGGCGGTCGGCAGCAATGCATACGAGTTGGAGGACATGCAGAGCAAGAGTTTGGGCGTGTACCACGCCAAGGACATCCGCGTCTGACCTGGAAGAGGAAAACACAAAGTACACGAGGACAGACCACCGGGTTTCGAGTACTTCCCGTAAGGAGTGGGCCCCGCGTTGGGCACCGTTCGGAACTGCACTGTGGACGCCGATCCAAATGCTCCCAATGATCTTGTCGAGATGCCGGAACCCGTAGCATCTCTCCAAATCCTTGGGTGGTGTTGCATTTCCAGTCGGAATGGGCTGAAAGAGGCAATCGATAGATCGATTAGGTTTCGTAGAGCAGGGTCAGAGGGGGAAGTGAGGTAGGTCGGGAGCGAACCGGTGAAGATGGCGGGCAATTTAAGAGAAGTGGCTCTTGCCCTTACGGCTTGGCCGTTGCACCCAAAGATAAACAGTTTCTAAGCCGGAGCAACGGGCAGCAGTCCAAGCTCATAAAGGGAGGCGAAAACGGCCAGGTTAGAGCAATGCAAAACGGATCGCGTGAGCAGAGGAGGTTCGGGAAATTAGACGAGATTAAAAGAAACGTGAGAAAGGGAATTAAGTGGAAGTGAAAGAATCACTGGCCACGTCATTTTTTTCCGGTTAACCTGCCGTTTTATTTACCTCGTACCTCTGTGTCCGCCCCGTCGAGTGTCCGTACTTATGTGGAGGAGCCGCTGACGAATCGCCAGGCCGAGTCCGTTCTTTTTCTGCCGCTGAGGAGGCGCCCAGGGCCATTCGCCGTCGCTGGCAGCCGCCGGCGGGAAGTTATCCGCAAGGCCAGACGGAAGTCACCGAGACGCCACCTTCCCGCCGTCATTATACGGGATTTTGGTGAGTCCGTGCCAAACAAGGGCCGGCGTGATCCGGCCGAGGGCTATCTTGGTGAAAACGGGGCCTTTGATCCCCTGTATACCCGTTCATATACTTGTGCCGCCGTCGCGGGCCGCCTTCCAGGCCGCGCACCGCTCGCACATACCTCTACAATAAAAAAAATAGTATTAGTTTATGTAAAATGTTGGTGTCCAAATTACTTACTTGTTCTACTGCGTTTTTGTCCTCCGCGTCTCCCACTTTCGCCAGGGATTTGTGCAACACGAGCGCTGTAAATGAAGAGAATCAGCTTAGAACGGTTGGATTATTTAAAATTGCAAAACTTACCCATGTTATTTCTTTTGGAGCTCCAGTAGGGATAATAGGTAGAACAAAGGAGTCATCAGTGCCCGGTTGTGGCGCGTGTAATTTACCGGAGAGCCGCTTCTTCTCCGCTGCCGCAGTCTCGGTGCGAACCCATCTCGGGCTAGGGTTTGGTTTCGCAGGCAGATCGAGTTATCTACCAAAACCAAGCAATGTTAAACATAAGCGAACTGAAATAATTATAACGTATTAAAAATATGAACATGAAGTCTGAATAGAGTATTTACCTGGGGGGGATGAGCCGTTCGCCAAGCCGCCTGGAGTAGGCACCGGTACGCCGGAGATGGGTGGTGCCCCTTGATACGCCGGAGGCACCACAGGATGGGTGGGTGCGTCGTGGCGATTCCATCGAAGCCACCAATTGTCAATGCTGTCGTCCCATTAATTTTGATTTTGTTGATTGTTTCCGTTTATTTTTTGTAGAGATGCGTAAATTTGTGTATGAGACGTACGATATTTCGGTATCGATTGTGCTGACTGTGGGCATCGGGTCGAACCCACCCTGAAGATCTGAGCTAGCCCGGCGTTGCCCAGGAAGTCCCGTTACAAATTAAATAGTTATAAAAACATCATTTGGCTGTTTGGCAACATCAGTACAATTTTCGTAGATGATATTAATTAATTTATTATTGATTTATATTTTACTGATTATATATTGGAATGAAGAATACCTAGTTTGTTGTATTATTTTTAACTTAACCCCGACCTGATAAAAACACATTTCTGTTAAATTTGTTTAAAATAATATTACTTTCCTAAAACAGAAACTCGTTTTAAGCAATTCTGCATATTTTTAAAGAAAATCAGTGACCAAAAAAAAATAGGGATAATATAATATCCCATGCCCGCTGCGCAAAGTTTTCCATTGTGAGCAGCTCATGGCCTGAAGCGAAGTCCGACTGGGTGGATTTTGGTAGTGGACCAGTAGTATCTAGTATCTATGATTACTTTATCGAAAGCTTTTTGTGGAGTTTCGGTTATAATTAACGGGGTTATTGTGTGTTTAGTCGTTTTAGACATTTGACATTTTTGACATTTGTTTATGTAATCTTTTATGTCTTTGGACATATTTATCCAATAATAGTGTCATCGGACCTTGGCCAAGGTTTTTGTTATGCCTGTATGACCACCTTGAATTGGATCGTCATGGAATGTAAACAGTATTGCTCCTTTTTCTTTATCAGTATTTGATAATAGGGTCACCGGCTTGAGTAGCGCTACTCTTAAAGATTGTAATATTTTGTTGCCCATAATTT
Organism: Drosophila mayri; assembly: GCA_008042485.1. NCBI lineage: Eukaryota > Metazoa > Arthropoda > Insecta > Diptera > Drosophilidae > Drosophila > Drosophila mayri. The sequence goes on along the minus strand of VNJN01003557.1, from coordinate 5,949 downwards.
CAAAAGATTTTATTGGGATGTTATTAAAGATCTTTTCGCTCGGTGTCACTTTGAGTTGGCTGATATTACGTATACCGGCTTCCTTTTCAAGCCTTTGGAAGAACTGACCTAAGTCGGAGGTTCCGTTGGTGTACATATCGCTAACGTCAATTCCTGCTATAACCTGTTATCCATTTTTACGTAAACATAGAGAGTCTTCTATTCGAAAGGTCACTACTTTTCGTACCTCGTAATTTACAATGACTACGTATACGTTTGGCTAAGAAGCTTTCGTAAGACTTTGCGTGTGCAAATCTACTTTTTATACCCTGTACCAAAGGTACAAAGGTATTAGAGTTTTGTGCGAGTGCAATTTTCTGTAACAGGCAGAAGGAGCCGTGGCAGACCCCTAAAAATTACCTAAATATTGATCAGGAGCACTAAAGAAGTCGATATAGCCATGTCCGTCTGTCCGTCCGTCTGTCCGTCCGTCCGTCCGTCTGTCTGTCTGTCTGTCTGTCTGTCTGTCTGTCTGTCTGTCTGTATGAACGCCTAGATCTCAGAGACTATAAGAGCTAGAGACACGAATCTTGGGATTTAGACTTCTTATATCTGCACGCAGATCAAGTTTGTTTTCAATTTTTGATACTCCTCTTTTTGGTGGAGCTATTTGAAAAATACAATATATCTCCCAAATTTATAAAGTTGTGTGAACCATATTTAAAACCTGTATGTATTTTACCAAAATACACATATTGCCTAAATTTCATTGCGATCGTGCCATAAATAGCGGAGATATAGGCTTTTTAATTTATACACAAGAGCAGCCCAGGCAGAGGGCTCCAAATAAATCAAAACGTTCATTATACATTTTAGTTATGTTCACACTTTTATGAGATTAAGATTACTTATTTCGAATTGGTTCGTGGTGCAGTTGCCTAAGCTGCAGTCAACCCGAAATGTTTTATGTCAAATAAAATAAATTGTCACGGGTTCAAGTCCCGTCTGCTGCGACGAATAATTTTTTTTTATAATTTTAACAATATTTTGTTTTTTTTTTAATTTTTTCCTGTAAATCAAAATAATTATAGTATTTAAAAACCTTATAAATTTTTAAAACTAAAAAAAAATAGTTTACCCCTTGCGGCAGGAATCGAACTCGGACCATTGGCTTACACATAAAACAGTTTTACCCACTGAGCTATCGACCTTGCTCTTAAAGTGGAAGACATTTGCATTATATGTACATTTATTTCCGTTTTTTTGTCTTATCTCCTACTTTCATATATTTTTGACACGTGCGTTGTAATGGTACAGAGTATTCTACTCTCGGGATGCCCGACTGTATGTCTATCTTGTTCTTTTTCATTTTCTACGCAGGAATTTTTCTGTTTACTTTGATTTTTGGTAGTAACTTTCAGAATCATATTGTTTGAGTATATTTTTTAAATCCGTAATTGTAATGCGAGATAGCGCTTCAGCTACAAAATTATTTTTGCCCTTTAGATACTCCACCGCAGAACTATATTCTTCTAATTCAAGTCTCGTTAATGCTAGTTTCGAACTGGGATTTACCACTGAAAATAAATAGGTAAGTGCTCTGTGGTCTGTATAAATAATTAAAGCCTACTTTGTTGCAATATCCAGGTTTGAGCAAAGAATTTTGCATAATCACAGACACAAGCAAATACGCTTGTGGAGCAGTACTAACGCAATAACAAAGAAGCAATGAGCAAAGAATTTTGCAAAATCACAGATGCAAGCAAATACGCTTGTGGAGCAGTCCTAACGCAATAACACATTTCAGACCATATATATCATATATATATATATATATATGTGTGAAGAGGGGCGCTTGTGCCGCAAAAAGATGTCCAGAAAGCGAAGGAAGGCCCACAGGAAAAATCCCACGTCGCGAACGAAAGTAAATCGGAGGCTCGAAATGAAGAGTTGGGGGCGTCGTGGGTAAATTCAATGGGCTGGTCGTGTCAGCTTTATTTGGCTTCATGCATAAGACTAAAAACTAAATTAACATAAGGGCCGCGCTCCCGACCGATAAGCACAGCTTAACAGCACGGGAGCGGGCCCGAGTGGCGGAAAGCAACGCACGAGAGCGGGAGCAGAGACGGCCGACCCGAGGGCCTGAGCACAAAAGGGGCAAGCGCGGGTGCGCTCTTAAGTTTCGGTGAGCCAAGGCGGCACAGCGGCGGCCCCTCACCTAAACATCCCGCCCTCCTTGCAATCACTCGGGTTGCAATTGGTCCCACGTCGTTATGGCTGGTGGCAGGCTCCGGACACAACCCATCCAAAAACGGTGCTTTGGGCCACCGGTAGCCCGTCCTGAATCTTCAGGAAGCCCGGCTGATACATGTCCGCGCCCAAGACGACGGAAATCGTGGCTGGCAAGTAGAACCGCTCGTCAGCCAGAGTAATGCCTCGGAATGGGGCACGCACCGCATCGCTCAGCTCTCGGGCCGGCGTACAAACGCGGATGTGAGGCTCGATTTTGAACATGACGTCCAGCCGCACGCTCTCGTCGGTTTTGGATCCCACGGTGGCCGAACAGACTTGTTCGTCCCCCACACGAGTAGTGGGCAGACGGAAACACGCCGCTAGCGAAGCATCAATGCAGCTCGATGATGTCAATCCGCACGAGCGCAGTCGGCAAAATATTGACACTGTTTCGCTGCAGCAGCGAAGACAGGGTTGGCGCAGCGGCCGCATTCTGCGGGGGCCCTTGACGAGTGGCGGAAGATTGCCTAGACGCAGCCGGCGTGGGCGGACGAACAGGGGGCGGCACCCGATGAGTGGCGGACGAAGGCCGTGGAGCGTCCGAAGACTGCCGGCCCGTGGCGGAAGAATGCCGAGAAGTTGCCGATGAGCGCCGGGATGCCGCCTGCCGTGGAGCGGCTCATGAGAGCCGGAAAGTGGTGGCCGACGGCCGCGACCGGTGCTCCTCCTGACGCGGCTGGCGCCGAGCCCGATGCTCCTCCACGATGTGCTGCAGTGAGTGCTGTTCCTGACCACACGTCTTACAGCAGTCCCCTCGCCGACACGCTCCGTCGGAGTGCTCGTGGGCCAAGCAACTGGAGCAATACCGGTTAACGAGGACCGCCCGGAGCCGCTTCTCGGCGATGAACCGCAGAAAGCGACGGCACTTCTTCAGTGGGTGGATCCCACTGCAGACTCGGCATCGGTAGGACTGCGTACCTCGAGTACATCTGCTCTCCAGTGACTGGGCGTTGCGTGGACGTGGTGTCATCGTGTTGAATACGACTAGCGGAAATATGACGGAGAAACAAAACAACGTTATCAGTAATGGTGTAAATTACGACTAGGAACTACGGTCAGAGCTACGATACGGCACAATGGACAGGAACATTGGAGCGGAAGAACGCATTTTATTGCCGGGGGTCGCTTGATGACGCCGCGCGCGGTGCGGATGTCGACCACGCGGACATGGCCATCGGATCCTGGAAACACCGCGCCCACCCTGCCTAATCGCCATTCATTGGACGGAAGGTTGTCCTCCTTGATGACCACCATATCTCCAACACGGAGATCTCTTGTAGGGGCTCGCCACTTATTCCGCTTATGGAGCTCCTTAAGGTACTCTTCTTTCCAGCGCAGTCGAAATTGCTGCTGAAGAGGCTTTAGGTGTTGCCAACGGTTAATCATGGACGCGGTATTCTCCTTCATCTCGGGTTCAACCGTGGCAAGAAGTGGGCCTCCCACAAGAAAGTGCCCGGGTGTAAACGCCAACAGATCAGCGGGGTCTTCGGACATTGGCGCGAGCGGCCGCGAATTTAGGCACGCCTCTATCTTTGCCAGAAGAGTAGAGAGCTCCTCAACATTGTATTTCCGCGTGGCTGTGGACTTGTAAAACAAGGTCTTGAAGCCCTTAACGCCTGCCTCCCACAGACCCCCCATGTGGGGGGTCCCGGAGGAATGAAATGCCAGAGCAGCTGCTGGTGGTTATAGGCACCCGTCACCGCCCCCTTTAGGCTTTGGAGAAAATCGCGGGATAGCAGGGCAGCTGCCCCCACAAAGGTCTTCCCGTTGTCCGACTGCACTTGACGGGGGCACCCTCTCCTTGACACGAACCGAGCGAAAGCCGCCAGAAACTTCTCGGTCGTAAGGTCCGATGTAAGCTCTAAATGGATGGCCTTTGTAGAAAAGCACACGAACACCAACACATACCCCTTCGTGATGAGACAGGCTCGTCCCGTATAGTTTTTAATTTCGAAGGGACCGGCATAATCCACACCAATATGCGTGAACGGGTGCGAGAAGGACGTCCGTGCCTTCGGTAGCTCCCCCATGAGTTGCGTCTGCAACTTCTTCTTGTGGATGACGCATACCTTGGATGAATAGATGACGGACTTCACCAAGTTCCTCAACCTTGGAACCCAGAATTTGGCCCGGATTAGGCGGATCATCGGCTGATTGCCACCGTGCATCGTGATGCGATGCGTAAACTGGACGAGGAGCCGGGACAGATGGCAGTCGTACGGAAGGATTATAGGATGCCGTTCGTCATATTGGAGAAGTTCAGAGGCCGTAACCCGGCCGCAGGCTCTCATAAGGCCTTGCGAATCAATGAATGGGTTCAGATTTTGAATCGGACTGGATGCCGGAACTGGCCGCTTTTGGCTTAAGCAGCCCATCTCAGAGACGAAGTGTCTGCGCTGAGTGACGGAAATTAAGATGCGTTCGGCCGCCGCAATCTCATTAGCTGTCAGGTGCTCTTCGAACGGAGATTGAAACTTCCGCGCGCGCTGGATGAAGCGATAAACATAAGCAAGGACTCGCAACGCCTTGTCAAGTGTGGAGAAACGTTCAAGAATATCTTCGGCGGGCGCCTTTGCAACATGGACCATGTGTACTCGCTTCTCGATTTCAGTCACGAGGGCGTCATTGCCCTGAGTGGGCCAATCGCCGCGCGGCCTTTGCAACCAAGCAGGACCGTGCCACCAGAGCTGGCTGTCTGCCAGGTCTTGAAGAGCCACCCCCCGGCTAGCGAGATCCGCAGGGTTCTGCTCGGAGCGGACATGTGCCCACCTCTGAACGTCGGTGAACTGGATGATCTTGGGCACCCGGTTGGCCACGAAGGTTGTCCACTGACACGCTGGCTTCTGCAGCCAAGCGAGGGCAATAGTCGGTCCAACAATATAGGGCGGCTGCGGTCCCTGGCAGCTTTGGAAGATCGGAATTTGGCAATTTGGGACAGGACTTGGCGCTTCGCGAAAGACGAGCCAGAACCAAATTCTGGCGGAATAAAAAAGAACTCGTCAGTCGTCGCCTTCCACCGCACGTCGAGTGTCTTGGCCGTGCTCTCTGCATCGATTTCGAGAAAATCAGCACGAAGGAGGTGGTCGCTCGGAATGTCGGCTAGAATCGCCTTGCTATTAGACGTCCACTTCCTAAGTGGGAACCCTGCTGACTCTAGAGCCCCCTTCAACTCCCGAATCGCAACTTGGGCATCGGCATTGGAGTCGGCCCCGGCGAGAAAGTCATCCACGTATTTAAAATGCCGGATAATTCGGCTTGCTTGCGGATACCTCGACTCTTCGTCGTCAGCAAGCTGTTGCAGGACGCGGATCGCTAAGAACGGAGCACAATTGACTCCGAAGGTGACCGTTTTTAAGTCAGGACTGCTAAACAGAATACGTTGGAACGAAGTATGCTTGGGGTCGATCCAAATTTGCCGATACTTCTTCTCGATGTCGGCGTTAAAGACGAACCTAAAGTATCGCCACTTTAGGATCTGAATCGTTAGGTCGGATTGCAAGACCGGCCCCGCGAACAGAATGTCGTTTAGACTGATCCCGTTCGCGGACGGGCTAGAAGCGTTGAAGACTACCCGCACCTTGGTGGTCGTGCTTTCTGGCTTGACAACGGCATGATGTGGAAGGTAGTAGGTAGCGGAACTGCTTGCGGGAGAGACCTCGGTCATGTGGCCTAAGTCGA
>VNJN01003550.1:0-10485 GCA_008042485.1 Drosophila mayri | reverse complement strand
GCTTCCGGCCAGACGCTATGTCAGCAGTTTGTCCGGATAAAGCTTTTGGGCGATCGGTCATTGCTGCACCCAGTTGGCTTAGTTAACTTATATTTACCCAGCTATCAACGACAAGGACAAAACGACCAGTAAGGACAACGAGGACCCCGCCACCGAACCAGAAACGAAGCTACGGAATTTTCATACCACTTTACGGAACATCAACGGGTGAGCGAGGCGAGGCCGCCACAAATACTTAAAATTTAGATCGTCTGTGTGTGTGCTAGGCAGGGATAAAGGAACAAGAAACACTATTACTTTGCTAGATAACCACGAGGAAACAACATGAAATAACAACACCTCGGCTGCCGTTGTGTAACTCCAGGCACCGAACTGGACAGGACGGGAACAGGAGCGCAACGCTGCTGAAATTAATTTCGGGCATAGGCGCGCCGGCGACTGTTGAGTCGTTCCAAACCGCCTATTCAATCTCTGGGAGCGCAGCAGGGATTAGCCCAGGCCCAGTCCCTGACTGTCGCGAGTCACGGGGCAAAATTTTGGGAGGGCGACGGCCGTCGTTATGACATCCCAGGCGGAGCCGCCGAGCCGCGGCTGTTTGGGTGACCCAAGCTGTGGTTTTAGGTTTGGGTTGCGGGCGTGGGAGCAGGCTGCTGGGTGGATCCCGAGCCTCGTCTCCAGTCTCTAGTGGAAGGTTTGGGAGCTGGGAAACTCCCGGACCGGTAGCGCTTCCCGCCCAGCTTTTCTAAGTCAAAACCCACCCTCAAAATTCTCACCAACTCCATGTTCTGGCGTTTCGAAAATATAAATTATTTCTGGAAGGGGACTCTGGGCCGCTGAGGTTCATCCTGGCCACAGAAGCTTCCTTACAATATTATTATTATTATTATTATAAAAAAGTCACCAGCAATTGCAAATTGCGGGCAATTTTGATTTTAAATTAAGCAATAGCTACGATGGCCTTCTGCTTTAATTCTATTCTACAATATGTATGTACAATGATAGTTTTTGACTTAAATAGGTATTTTTCTATGTGTGTATTTATTCTAGGTGTGTACAGTGTGTGGTTTGGCTTATATGTTATATACAGTGGAGTTTGATCTTTATCTTATTGTATAGGTTTGTGGCTTTGAGGAATTGGATAGTTGTGAATATATAGGTGGGGTGTTCTTTTTCTATTAGGGTTTTTGGAGGAATTTACGTCTGGGTGTAATGTAGAAGGGGCATTCTAGGAATATGTGTGAAAGGGTGAGGTTAAGGTTACATTGTTGGCATCTAGGTGGAGGTGTCTTGTTGATAGCAAGGCAGTGAATTCTTTTTTCTGATCGATGTTTAATCGCGGCTCATCTTGAGCTATATTTTGTGAAAGTCTTGTTTGATCGTATGATGTTTCTCGGCACTGTTAGTTAAATCTGAGTTCGTAGTATTAGCTGGCATCGCTAGCCCAAAATCTTTGATCGATTTACTCGAAAGTAAATGCAGAATTTTATTCAATTCAAAAAATGCTTCGTCAAATAAGTTTCAATCATATTGTATATCATCTGAGTTTAACTCTCGCCGTCGTCGATTCTGAATATCACTGGCCATGTTTTCTTGAAACCTATTTTATTGCTTAACAGAATCAGTCACTTGACAAAACACTACTATAAGAGCAAATAAAAATCATAATAATGTAGCTGAGCTACAAACAGCTGCTTCTGATGTGTTTTCCCAATGAAAATCATCTTCCAAGAGCCCCATAGTTTTGCATGCTGCTTGATAAGTATTAAAAAAAACAACACCTGGTATAGTTCTTAGGCATGCAAAGGTTGTTGGGCCTTTTACAATATGCAGTAACATTTTCAGATAAAAGCATTCCCTGTTGTTGGGATGAATCGTGTAGACTCTGCCAAGAGCATCCTTTTTCCATGAAATATACCCTTTGTACCTTTTCTAAATGAACTGAAAGGTGGACAATTGTGGGATCCCGGTCGGGCACTTCAAATGATAATATCCTCCATACAGCTTCAGAGATGCAGATGTAACGTCCAGACTGTAATTTTTCCATTTCATTTGGTGATTGTATGCTCAAAGTGGCTTGATCACTACCTTTATTAATGTACTTAGTAACATATTGGATTGACTTTATCGAATTGCACAATTCTACGTTGATGTGGGCATCAAAAATTTTCAAAAGGATTTCGGAACTTTTTTGCTGCATTAAGAATCTCGCATAGATGGAGAATTCGAATTTAAAGTCAAGGGCCGTGTACCATACTTTTCTTTACGATTTCGTATAGGATAGAATCTTCATCTTTATCCAGCCACTCAGCTAAAATGACCTTGTCAATTTGGTTTGGTCTAATTTTTTTCACTAACCACACCAGCAAGTGCACATGTGGCAACCCACGTTTTTGTCATTCTATTGTGTACTTATGACAGCGCCGGGGACCGAATATATGAGACATGTTAATAAGGTGCTAGAGTTTCTGTACTTTTAAATGGAAGACTCTGTTAACAATATAAAATAATAAAATATATCTGTCTATAATAAATCTGTCTTGTGAACTTAAATTAGTGTTAATATTTTCTTTGAATTCCGGCCAATTTGGGTTACATGTTGCAGTTATAAATAAGTCCGATTTGCCGTTATTTCTGACATAAGTCATGGCGTCTTGCGATTTTTTATGTAAATATCGAGGTCCACCTGTAAATGATGAAGGTAGTATAACTAACTGCCCAATGCCGTTCACATGGTCATTCGCCTGTAACGCATCCTGAAGATGAACGTTATTTCGGCTCTTAATTCAGTTTGATTATTACGAATGTAGGCCAATCTCTCTAATTAAATTTTTGCATATTGATCGACCAAGTATTGGGTTGTTAACATTCCATATCTAAGCATGGTGTTGAAATTCTTACGTCTTGTCATTATACGGTAGCGATAGTAGTTCATACATTATACTGTTTTACGCAAAGGTGTTCCACCGATTGGATCAACTTGAGAAATATTAAATAAGAAATAAGGCGCGTTATATCTTCCTCTGTGTTCTCCAACAGGAACTTTATTAGCATGTATTACGACATTAAGGTCAGGAGTATCTGCTGGAATACTCTCAATCGCAGTTTTGAAAGACTGTATATTGTAAATATGAGAATGTAACATATTTTGCAGAAATTTATTAAATCTCTATCAATTGGCTGTGCAACACTTAAACACCGCCTAAATGCTTGGGCATCTGGATCTGCAATAAAATATATTTGCAGAAATTTGTGATCATCGGGTCGAAGTTGTAGCAAGCTCCCAGCAAAGTGGTACACTTGCCCTGAGTGAAGTGGTTCAGGTGGAGGGAAAATTTCTTTTAAATTGACTTTTCCTTGTAAGCAACACATGCCTTTTGATTCGTCCTTGAATTTCAATGCCAATCAATATTCTCACACTACTCACATAGTTTCTATTGATACTATACAATCGTCCATATAAGAAATCGAAGGATCGTTATTCATGGCAGAATTTTGTTAATTTACCCATGAATTAGTAACTCATGCTGAAGATTTTCTGGCTCTCTGTACTAGATGTCTATCTCTATCTCGACGGCGAACCTCACGCTCTATTGAAGATTTTCTCTCTCTCTCAGTTCTATATCTATCCCTAAGCTGACTCAATCGAGCTTCACGTTCCGTTGACGGTTCGTCATCTCTTTGTGAATGTAATCTTCTAGCATTCACTGAACTACGACCTATGTTCGAACGACGACGTCTTCCAGACATGACTTTAATTTTCTGACTTTTTAATTTTTGAACAAAGCTGACTCAGTTCTAGACTTATGTATGTATGATACAATGTCACGCTGAAAAGCACGTTTTTATCAAGTACTGTTATGTACGCGTCCGATTGCTTGAGCTGGGAAACCTCTTTGACCCACTATTGGTAGTCTTTTGTCACAATCGATGGTGTTGTAGAGTGAAGAATTTTGATTTATAATGTGTAACCGCAGAACCATGTTGACATTCTTATACATATAAAAAGCTTCCTCTTGGAAGCTTGAAAAAAACCACATAAAAATCCGTTGCGTAGTTTTGAAGATTAAAGCGCACATAGGGAATATGGCCGGACGTTTAGGGGATGGGGAGGTGGATATGGTACATATGTGGATATGGGCCTGGACGAAGTGCTATTTACAATTATTTGCACATATTTACATAATTTGCTGATGTTATTATTTTAACTATATCTAAATAGAACGGGAAGACAAGTCGCTGGGGTGGAATGTCTTAAGCCTTCTGAAAGATTGCGGGTCAGCTAGCCTGCTAGCCAGTGGATTTGGGTGCTCCATTAGCCTGTCCGAGTACCGTCTGCTTTGTAGGTTTAAAGGATTGCCCACAGGGATCAGGCGTATGTCATTTAGGATGGCCTGGTTGGTCACGTATCAGGGAAGTCAGCCCGTCGAGCACTACCAGCAGTCTGTTCATCTGATGCTTGGATGCAGTGCCCCATACTTGGATCGCGTCCATGTTGGCGTAAGGATTGCTTTGAGCAGCAAAGCCTTCGTCAACAACTGGAGGCTTTGAGAGCCCAGAAGCCAGTCGAACTTCTGGAGTGACATGGGTGTTCCAAATTAGACGGTGATCTAAGTGTACACCCCAGTAGCAGTTGGAGGTGCATTACGAATGGCGTCGCAGTTGAAGGTATGGCCGATATCGACCAGAAGTCATAAGGAGAAAGTGACACATGTCGACTTGCAGCAATTTATGGCTATGTTCCATTGTTTGGTTCAGCGCTCCATCGCACGCAGCCAGTCCTGAACTGCAGCCATTTGAGATGTGTGGGACGCAAGCCGGGCTGTGTGGTCCGCGTAAGTCGCCGGAAGCATACGGGCATCAGTAAAGGGCGACAGAACTAGCATATCACAAGGTGTATAGAAAAGGACCAAGTACACTTCCTTGGGGCACTCCTGCGTGAATGCGCGTCAATCTGGATCGGCAGTCCTTTACTGCTACTTCGAAGGTTCGATCAGAATGGCGAAGTAGGGTGCAGGGAGAAGTTCCTTGATTTTGTAAAGGAGGTCCTCGTGCCACACCTTATCAAAGACTTGTTTTACGTGCAGGAAGACGCCTTCAGTGTGCTCAGCATGGCGATGAACGATTTTTCCAGCGCTAGCAGCTCGATTGTCGATGCCATCGGTTGCAGGGGTCTTTTTAAAAGGTAGCGCCTTTAGTTGTAACGTGACTTCATGTGGTATGTCTAATAGGGCGCCCTGGCTGGATTGAAACGCTTAAAAAATTTGCAACTTCGTCGGGATGTGTGCCGCCTGGAAGTTCAAAAGAAGTAAAGATAGCAGACAGATGTTCAGCAAAAGCGGTTGCTTTGTCGGAGTCGTTCTAAAGCCAGTGCCCACTGTGACTCTGTATTGGAGATTTAGCAAGCGGCTGTCTTTCCATTTCTCTCGATAGCTTCCGCATCGAGAAATCGCTGCAATTGTCCGGGCCAGCTCCCTTCAGCAGTATATCGATGTTCTTTTGGCGGGTTTTCGCTAGCAACCTGCGCTGTCTGTTAGTAGCGCTAGAAAGCAGTTGGTTAGTTGCGGGATCGCGTGACACGATGAACTGCCTTCTAAAGTGCCTTTTACGATCTAGTAGTGTCCTTGCCTCAAATGTTAGTAAAGGCGCCCTCCTAGTAGGAGGGAGACCAGATTGCCGATGAGGTGGTGTAGCTCGCTGGGCGGCTTCAGTTATCGTGGAAGTGAAGCTAACAACGAATGACTTATGACTTACAAGTGTCAAGGTTTGCATGCGTCGGCAGCATTTTGGGGACTCCTTTAAAATATTGAGTCTCTTGATCTACCAGGAAAAGCGGCGGGAGGTGGTCAGAAAATAGTTCGGTCAGTACTCTAACAGAGACCTGTTCTTGCACTGGGGGTGGCGCTAGTACGATAAGGGTAGCATGTAGCTTATCCAGTTGCTACAATATCGACATTATCATTGGCCAGGACAGAGCTGAGAGTCCGACTTCAGGCACACGTTATGTTATTGCCCCACCAGCTGTATTTGGCATTCCAATCGTTTGCAGCAAGAAATTAAACTCCGAGTTGGGAGAGGAGCGTCGTGAAATCCACCTGCTAGCAGGAGGGCAAAACACCGAAGCAACGTTCAATCTCCCTCTTGTTGAGGATACTTCAATGGAGACTGCTTAAATGTGCTCTTCCAAGATGTTGCAGGTGAATTGATGGGAAATGGCCGACTTGACGAGGATCGCTGCGCCCCCATGTCTCTGGTCGTCTACTACTTTAAGCACAACCATTGTACAGAGGAGAGGGGGAGGGAAGCGGGTGCAGGATTTCTTGCATTAGTGTCTCTACCAGAGACAACATTCTGTCATGAAAATCTGTGGTGCATGCGTGGTGCAGAGATCTGGTTCCTCTTGACTACACTAGCAAAAGTTTCTTTATTAACGTTAGGTGAAAGATGGGTTGAAGAAGATGTGTTCGATTCTGCGGCGGCAATAGTCTTCAAATTGTGGTTCTGTTTAAATGCGACTTGCAGCTATTTGCGGCATCCTCTGAAGTTTGCCGCGTGGGAGTCGCCGCCTTGCAGCTATTTGCGGCATCCTCTGAAGTTTGCGTGGGAGTCGCCGCAGTGAAAGCAGCACCTAGGGTCGTCTTTTCCAAGTTTGCACTCCTGGGTAGGGTGGTTTTCTCCACATTCTCTGCAAATATGATGCCGCGTACAGTAAGCTTTTGTACGTCCATATTCCTGACATCTATGGCACTGTACAGGAGCAGATTGCTTGTGAGGCTTGGCTGGAGGCGCGGGCGCGGACACTGCCGGGAGCACTAGCAGGTGCCAGGATCGCGGAGTCCCGGGCACTGGCGGCGTTGCGCAGGTTTTTTGGTGGCTAACACTGGCGGCGGCAGTCTCGGCGGGGCTGGTGACAGTGGCGCGGCGGGACTGTACGCAGCGGGTCGGGCAATTCGCGTGGCGGACTGGCTTTTTCACGGCGAGGGCGGCACGTGTGGGTCAGGCGATTTGATGAGATAAAAGAGAGTTCTGCCGGCACGTGCTGCCCTTTTATAGTTGCTTGTAAACAACTCAAAGTAACGGGGCCCACCAAACATAACGGCGCTTCCAAGCTTTTTGGTGAGACCGTAACCGCCGGGCTATCGATAGGGTTGGTTGGTACTTATATATATGATATATACTAAAGGCAAGGAAATACTTGAAGGCTAGCTTATATACTAGGAGAATCTCTACTTATATACTAGATATAGACATTAGCGGGTGGTGTTTTTTTTTTAATTATATTCTTACTTCAGGGGGGGGAATAAAAAAAAAAGGAAAACAAAGAAAAAGCTGCGTCGGGCATCTGGTTTCGCCTTTGTGGCGATGGTCTCCGTGGGCTGGGCATAGGTGGTGGCCGCCCAGCGGCGGCGTCTGTCGATCGGGGCTGTGCGTCGGCGCGCGGGGTCAGGATGTGCGGTCAGGTGCATGCCGCTGAGTTGCGCCCCTTCGTCTTGGGGCATTAGTCCTCCGGGGTAAGGCTCTCCTCCCTCCTTGGGCTCGGCCCGCACCGTTACCTGGTACGTCCCTCGCGGTGTGGTCCGACGAAAGCGGTAACAGGTGCCCCTATCTCCGCGCAATTTCCTGGCGATGTCCCGCCAGAGGGCCTAGGGGATCTGTCGCCCAGGGTCGTCGGTGGTCCACCCGGCAGGGAGGTCCACCAGTTGCTCCCATGAGCCCTGGCCGGGGCACTGTGTAAGATTTTGACAATCTAGAGCGCCTTTATTAAATAAAAACAATTCTTTTTGGGGCCAATGAGATTTAAGCACCACTTTAAGAAATGTTCAAATATGAGAAAATCACAATCAAAACAAAACGAAAAATTTTTGTTTTGAAGATAACGGATTTTAAAGTGCAACGTTAGAAATGCATGCAAACTTGCATTGGGCAGAGCGCATCAGTTGACAAAGTTTAAGCGTTTCAATTCGATCAATTAATCAGTGGGAGCAGGTAACATTTATTTTTCTCATAGTAATTGATAAATTTTGACTAGGCATTGATATATCCAGCTGGGATACAATCATAATCGCCATCATCAAGCAAAAACTGGATTTTGCGAATAGAGCCCTCTACGACCAATCGTTAGACGGGTCAAGGGATCTCCAAACTCTTGATACAAAGTTAAGCTTCCTGGACCAACGAAGCCGATTACTTGGAACGTGGAAACGCAATCAACAACCGAGAAAGGAGCAGAAGATCTCATCATGCATTTCTGCCAGCACTGGAAGGCAACCAAATTGTCCTTTCTGCAAACGGACTCATTGGCTATACAAATGCGATGATTTCCGCATCAAAACCGTACCCAAACGAGTCAATTGGGTTCAAAAACAAAAAATGTGTGTGAACTGTTTCAGCACTGACCACAAGGCAAAGGATTGTCGAGGCCGTACGTGATTTAAATGCGATAAAAAACACCATACATTGCTGCACTTGGAGGCTACGTCAGGTGCGGCAACAGAGCCACAATCACCTTCGGTAGGTGCAGCAAGTAACAAAAGTTACAATTTGTTGGCCACAGTCAAGGTATTGGTCAAAGCAAGCAATGGTCAGATGGCCACATTTCGAGCCTTGCTAGACTCAGGATCAGAAATTAATCTGATCTCTGAACGAATGGCCTCCAAGCTGTCATTAAAGCTCCACGGTGCATCACTGCGCATCGAGGGCATTGGAGGCAATCCAAAAACCAGTTGAGCTAGAGCAAACGTTCTCATGAAGTCGATGCATAATGACTTTGCTTAACAAGTAGAAGCTTTTGGGCTGCCACATATTATAGCTGATCAACCAGCTCATGAATTAAGTGCCTCACAGCTAAAAGTCCCAAACAACGTCACCCTGGCTGATCCAAACTTTGACAAACCAGGAAAAATTGACATGCTCATTGGCGCTGAGCACTATTATTCGTTGCTTCTACCAAATCAGATGATGATGAAGCCGGGAGGCCCAATTCTCCAAAATACAATGCTTGGATGGATTGTGGCCGGGAAAATTCCTGCTGAGCACGACTCAGCGGCACTTTGTGCAGCGGCAACCACAGGAGAGGAGGTGGACACACTGCTAGAGCGTTTTTGGACACTAGACCCCAAAGAAAAGGCTCGATCTCCGATAGAAGCTCATTGCGAATCTCACTTCCTAGCGAATCTACAGGTTGCAATAGATGGAAAGTTCATTGTTAAACTTCCATTTTCTGGAGGAATTTCAGCCCTGGGGGCATTTTAAAAAAACAGCAACCAACAGATTTTTGGCATTAGAGCGACGAACGCCACCAGAAGTCTGGAAAGGATATGTAGATTTCATGGAAGAATATGAGCGTCTTGGGCACATGAAGCTGGTACTTCCCACACAGATACCATCGGATCATTACTACATTCCACATCACTGTGTATTGAAACCCGAAAGCAGTACCACAAAACTGCGGGTAGTTTTTGATGCGTCCTGTAAAACGGCAAGCAATAAATCATTAAGTGATATATTGTACGCTGGACCCACCGTGCAGAGCGAACTGTTTGCAATCTTACTACGTTTCCGCACTCACAGATATGTGTTTACTGCATATATAGAAAATATGTATCGGCAGGTGTGGATGCACCCCGATCACCAGTTCCATCAATTAATTGCATGACGGAAGAAACCATCAGATGATCTAAAGTTTTATAGACTTAAAACTGTCACCTATGGTACAAAATTAGCGCCGTTCCTGGCTACTAAATGCTTGGACTATCTGTCCAAAAAGGCCAAGAAGCATCTACCGCTTAAGTCGTCTGTACTCAAGCACGATTTTTACGTGGATGACTGTCTCACAGGAGCAGACAGCATCCCAGCGGCCGTACAGATGCAACAAGAATTGAACAAAATACTGTTGCCTTCCGGATTCAAGCTCCGAAAATGGTGTTCCAACAACTCAGAGGTGTTAAGCCAGATACCCAAAAAGGATATCGTCTCCAACGTCAAGTTAGACGAAACACTCCAACAGTGTAGTGTTAAGACGTTGGGTTAGCTTTGGATGCCACAAAAGGATCAATTATGTGGACGATCCCAAAAAAGTGAAGCATCAACTATCACCAAACGAGTGGTCAGCTCATCGCAAATATTTGATCCGCTAGGGTTATTTGCCCCCTTGGTGGTCAAAGCAAAAATGGTCATGCAGACCCTGTGGGAATTAAAGATGGGCTGGGATGACGAGCTTCCTCAGCACCTTCAGGCACCGCCACAGGCCGAGCCAAGCTGACCCGCGTGGCCTCGAAGCGGAGACACCCAGGCGTCAACAGGATCGAGATTCAAATCGACCCCTCTGTAACCCAAACATTGAATAAACTGAAAACCCTAATTAAGTCACCAAATTCGGTCCACTGTTCTTACTGGGAACCGGGGGGAAACATCTCTTACAGCTACCACTCGGACTACTAGGCGGACTCTGGCCGTCCCGGAGCTATCTGGGAAACTGGGCGGCAGACC
>VNJN01003545.1:0-13496 GCA_008042485.1 Drosophila mayri | reverse complement strand
AACCTGGTCTCCTATTTTTAATTCAAAATCTAAACTAGTTTTGTCGTACCTAAATTTTTGTTTTTGTTTATTATCATCTAGCATTATTCTAGCTCTCGTATATGCCTCTTCTAATCTAAATTTAGACTCCTTAGCATAATCTTCTATGTTATAAAGGGGTTCTATTCTATCTATGCTATTGAAGTGTTTTGGCAAATTTGAAATTTTACCAAAAACTAGCTCGTATGGACAATAATTATGTGCCATAGAGGGGGTTGTGTTAAAGCAATATGCGAAGTATTGTATCCATGTATCCCAATCAGCTTTGTCTACTGAAATGTAGGAACGGATGAACTCATTAAACGTTCTGTGGCTTCGCTCCACGGTACCTGCAGTCTGGTGGTGGTGTGCAGTTGAAGTTATGTTTTTAATATTTAAATATTTACATAGATCTTCAATAATTGAATTTTTGTATTCTGTTCCCATGTCCGTAATGAACGTTTTCATTGGACCGTACTTCAAAATGAAATTTTCAAAAATAGCTTTAGCTACTGTGTTTGCCCTTTTATTTGGTATTGGTATTGCTACCAAATACTTTGTCAGGTCGCATATTAACGTAATAGCGTATTCATTTCCATTTTCCGATTTCGGTAGTGGACCGATTGTATCCACAATTACCCTGTCGAAAGCTTTTTCTGGTGTTTCTGTTATAGACAGTGGGGTCTTTGTATGTTTAGTCATTTTAGACTTTTGGCATTTAGGACATTTTCTTATGTACTCTTTTATGTCTTTGGACATATTTTTCCACTAGTAGTGTCTCTGGACCTTGGCCAAGGTTTTTGTAATGCCAATGTGACCTCCTTGTATTGGATCATCATGGAATGTAGACAGTATAGCTTCTTTTTCATTTTTCGTATTTATTACGGTCACCGGTTTGAGTAGCGCTACTCTTAATAATTTCAGTATCTTATTGCCCATTATTTTAAAATTATCAATTGAAACGAGCTCAAAGATATTTTCCCACGGTGCCACTTTGAGTTGGCTGATCTTGTTAATACCGGCCTGCTTTTCAAGCCTTTGGAAGAATTGACCTAAGTCAAGGGTTCCATTAGTATACAAATCGCTAACATCACATCTTGCTGTAATTTTATTTCCGTGTTTGAATAAACACATCTTATTATTTACATACAAGGTCACTACTTTACGTACTTCATCATTATTAATGACTTCATATACGTTGGGCTTTGAAGGTTTTTCGTCAGATTGCTCAGGCAATTCTGTTTCTTTTTCTCCTGCGCAGGATTTCTGTCTACTTTGATTTCTTGTAGTGACTTTCATAATATTTCCGGTTATGTTCTGTAGCTCTTTTATTGTTATTCTAGACAATGTGTCAGCTACCTGATTGTCTTTTCCCTTTTAATACTCGACTGTAATGTCGTATTTTTCTAATTCGAGCCTCCATTATGGTTTTGAGTTAAAACCGCTCCATACGCTTGCTTGCTCGCATCTGTTATTATGTAAAACTCTAGTGAAACCAGGATATTGCAGTAAAGGAGGTTCCATGAGTTTAGTTTTCAAATACTGGAACGCATTTTGACATTCATCTGTCCATTGAAAACATTCTTTTTACATAACCTTGTTATGTGCCGTGAATAGTCGGCGAAGTTTTTTATAAAGCGCCTATAGTAATTGCAAAATGCAACGAATCGTCTAGCGCTGTCCGCATCATGTGGGACTGGATAATTCTTGATGACGTCATATTTTTTGTCATCTGGCAAGATTCCTTTATCAGTGCATTTATGACCTAGAAAAGTCACCTCATGCATAAAAATGAACATTTTTCTGGATGTAACTTCAGGTTGAATTTCCTACATTTCTCAAAAACATCTGTTAAGTTTTTAAGCATATGTTTTTCGGAACAACCAATTAATATTAAGTCATCCATATAAAGGAATGCTTGAGAAGGCTCTAGTCCAGAGAATGCAATAGTCATCATTCTTTGGAAAGAGTTAGGAGCTATCTTCAATCCAAAAGGTAATCGCGTGAAGCGATATGAGCCATTGCTCGTTGAAAAAGACGTTATATCTCTCGAAATTTTTTCTAGTTCGATTTGATGAAATCCTGACATAAAATCAAGACATGAAAAGTATTTAGCTCGACCTAGTTGATCCAAAATATCATAAATTCGAGGTAAAGGAAATTTATCAGATAGTAACTTTTTATTAATCTGGCAATAGTCAATCACTAGCCGCCATTTCTTTACATCTGATCCAGGAGAAGATTTCTTAGGGGCAATTAATAATGTGCTGTTATATTCAGACACTGATGGTTTAACGATTCCGTCGGAAATTAATTTTCCTACTTGTTTTTGTATTTCATCGGCTTGGCTGTGTGGGCTTCGATAATTTTTTATGTAAACGGGTTCACTATCTTTTAATTTCAGCTTCTGTTTATAGAAGTCGTTTGTGGTTATCGCTTCGTTTTCCAATCCGAAAACATCACTATATTGCGTTTATAATTTAGTGAGTTGCGACTTGAATTGTGTAGGGAAGTTTACTGAAAGTTGGGATAATACAGACTTTTCTCCGTTTTCTAGTGAGGGTTTGACTACATCGTAGTTCGAAAGTGATTCATACGTTAACGTATCTATGGTAACTACTTTGTCTGTGTTTGTAGTATTTAGTAGCCTTATAAAAGCATTATTAGATGCTGCTATGGTATTTGCAATGTAAATACCATGCTGAATTTCCTGATTTGGAATTAATACACTGTCTTCATTTGAATTAAGCTTTATTTTCCGAATGACTTGGGATCTTGCTGGCAGAAGAATTGAATTGTTGCCAGTACTGCGAGTTAGCGGTACATAAATTGGAAAATTTAAATTATCAGGTCTTATTATAAGCCAATCTTCAGATGGCTTGAAGTCTAACTGACAGTTGTATTTCTTTATAAAATCAATACCTGATATTCCATCACATGGAATAGGGAAGTTTTCGGTCACGATGTGAAAATCGTGTGGAATTAAACCTTTGGATTTAGTTATTGCTTGACTTATCCCTTGTATATCTATAATACAATTATCTTGGATATCATGAAAGATATCAGAAGTTTCTTTTAATATGGATATATATGCGCCTGTGTCTATCAGAAAGACAAGTTCTTTTCCTGTAGCTACGTTAATGAATTGGACGAATATGTTCTGACTGAGATTAATAGCGAAAACTCTCGCATCGTTTACTGTTGAAGATTTAAAGGGTCTTGCGAGTTTCCCGATACATCTTGGGTAACTCTTACATTTCTTTGGAAGTTGTTCTGGCCTCTATTCGAGTTTCCACGGCCTCTATGGTTTTCACCATTTTGGCCTCTTCCTCCATTGTTATTGTTATTGTTGTAATAGTTATTCCGGTAGTTATTGTTATTTTGGTTATAGCCATTGTTTCGGTGGTTACCTCGGCCATTACTTGTACCACGATAATTATTTCTATAATTGTTACCGCGATAATTATTCCTTCTGTTAGCGTACAATATTGTATTAGCATTGCCAGTCATTTCAGTACTACATTGTATGTACTTAGTGACGGCTTCATTCATATTGGAGAAGCTTCCTGCTTCCAATTTTGTCTTTAATCAGCCATGCTCACAATTTTTAACCATTGTGGTGATGGCTTCCTTTGTGCTGAATTTATCAGCGTGTTCGGCCGAAAGGCCTTCGTCAATATACGAAGCTTCAAGGAGCTTTCGTAAATTGTCCACTTCCGTCGTGAATTTGTCGGCCGTTTTGCCTTTTTGGAAGGTCTTTGCCATTTTTGCATTAATCACGTCGGATGTTTCGCCGAATATGGTGTCCTGCAATTTTTTTATTATTCCGGTTATCGTAGTCTCATTTATGACCTTATATAAGGTTGATCCTACTATTTTCGACTTTACAACTTCGACGGCTAATTCTTCGAAATGTCCTTTCGTTAAATCTACTAGTCTTAAAGCTGTTACAAATCTTTGTAAATGGAGTTTTTGTCCATTAAATTCAGGAATTGAATTCGATATATCTTTGATGAAGGCTCGCTGTAAAGCTGGGTCCGCCATCATGTGTATTATTGTGTCGAGTGAACTTAACAGGATATCTGGGAAAGATAATGGCTCAGGATTTTCTCTTTCTGCCTCTTCCGTTGCTGCTGGTATTGTTCACACAGCAGGGATGGTAAGGTTGTTTAGATCCTGGTCCTCGATTTTAAGTTCAATTCCCGATTCCTCGTAGTCTAAATCGAGATCTGTCTTTCCTGACTCTTTTAGTTCCTCTTCTTTGTCACCCGCCGGTTCTGTTGATTCCGGTTCTTCATCAGTTACAACTGATATTGGGGTGTTGAGGATAGTAGGGACAGATATATTAATATTACAATTTTATTAAAAATTTGGATACCTTAGACCAATGATCCTTTGTTAGGTTATCCCATTGGCCATGTAGTAGTACCCGTGCTTCTTTAAAACACTTTACTAATACACATGCGTGTTTCTTTACCGTATTCTCTTGTATTTGCCTATTCTGATTGACTGCCTTATACGATCTGTCAAATTCAGTTTGAAATGGAGTGGGCGGAGGAACAATTCCAAAATAAGGCCGGCTGTCGCTGCGGATGGTGGTGGTCTGCTGTTGATCGAAAATTCCCAAAAGAATTCCAAGTCCAAAAAAAGAAGGGCGTCGATATCGGCTTCACAAAATAACAACGTTTTATTGGCACAATCTGATTTTAGACTAACTCACAGACTAAGAGCTAAACAGCCCCATACCGCGGAGTGGTGGATTTTCCTGGGAGCGGGAGAGAGCGGGAGTGCAAGCGGGAGCACAAGCGGGAGCACAAGCGGGAAAGCACGCTCTCCCCCACACTGCTCAAAATTAAGCGCCCTTGTGGCACGAACATTCTCCCCCCTTGCGGCAGCAAAGCAGGACTACTCCTCCTTGCACACTTCGGAGACGGTCCAACCGAAAACGGTTCTCTGAGCGACGGGCAGCTCATCTTCCAGCATTAGAAACCCCGGTTGGATCAGCTTGGGGAACAAATCTGACCCCAACGCAAGCCGGATATCATCGAACTTGGGCCGGATGGTGTCGCTCAGAGCTCGTAAGGGCGTCCGAATTTTAAGGCTGTATGCCGCCGCCATCGACCGGTCAATGCTGCTGACCGGCATGCACGGGTCGATCATGGCCCCCATCTCAAAGGTCGTGCTCCCGGTGTCGAGCAGCACGCAGGCTGTCGGGAGGATATGCACCACCTTCTGTTGCAGATAGGCAGCCACGGTCGGAGATGGACTGGGGGCCGCTGCACGCGCTGGCTCCTTCGGGACGGGACGACCAGCCGGAGATGGAGTGGGCGCCGCCGGACGAGCAGGCTCCCTGGAGAAGGGCTGACGAGCGGTGCGCTCAGGACGTGGTCGAGAGGTCGACCGCAGCTCGTCGTGCATGTGGAGCAGCGTGTGATGGTCACCTCCACATGCTTTGCAGCCCTAAATCGGCGGAAATTTTGTTCGGATCGAACGTGTGCCCAGCAGTCGACTGGTACTGCCTGGATGATTTTGGCCACTCTGTTGGCTACAAACGTGGTCCAGTTGCACGTCGGCTTCCGTAACCAGGCCAGAACGATTGTCGAATCGGTCCAGCAGCGTCTGTCGGAAATTGGTGTAGGCATATGGTTAAGAATAGCTGTCACCATTTCGGCTAACAGCACGGCGCCACATAGTTCTAGGCGTGGAAGTGACACGGTCTTTACTGAACCGACTCGTGTCTTGGATGTGAGAAGGTTAGAAAGGATTTCCTGACCAACCTCGACAAGCACGTAGATCGCCGCACCAAAAGCCTTTAGGGACGCATCGCAGAACCCATGATACGCCACTTTGACTTCAGGCTGAAAACAGACCCATCTCGGAACGTGGTTGAGGTGGAGAAACGCCTCCCACCTCTGACTCATTTCGCTGGGAAGCTTATCATCCCAGCTTAACTCTTGTAGGCAAATCTCCTGCATGAACATTTTGGAACGTATTATAAACGGAGCGAGCCATCCGGCTGGATCAAACAGCCTCGCGACTTGGGATAACACCTCGCGCTTTGTGAAGGAGGGTTTCCACTACTATGCATGGCGGCAGGAAGTAGAATATTTTTTAGTATGCTCGTGTGGTTTGAAGTCCAGTTTCTGAAAGGGAAACCAGCAGAGCTAAGAGCTTATAACTCTTGGATGGAGCTATGGGCCTCAGTTATAAAATTTGCCCCTGCCAGAACGTCATCGACGTACATATGTTGTTGAAGAATGTGGCTGGCTTTTGGAAACGCCCCTTGGACATCCTCTGATAGCTGCTGCAGTACGCGAATAGCGAGGAAAGGCGCACAGTTGACCCCGAAGTCAATTCAAAGTCTCGGATATCACCCTTTTTATTTCGGAACAGGATTCCTTGAAAGGGTGTATGCTTCGGATCGACCCAGATCTGACGGTACATCTTTGTGATGTCCGCGCTGAACACGTATTGGAAATATCGCCATATCAGTATCTGAATGGTCAGATCGGATTGCAGTACTGGACCAGCATGAAGAATATCATTTAAGCTGGTTCCATTCGCAGATGGACTGGAGTCGTTAAATACAACGCGAAGTTTTGTCGTGGTACTTTTGGGCTTGATTACCGCGTGATGTGAAAGATAGTACGTTGGTGAACTATGAGTCGATGGAACTTCGTTCATATGACCCAGATCCAGATACTCCTGAATCACGCTGTCATATTGTTTTTTTTAAAGGAAAGTCTCTTTTTAAACGATTCTCGTTTCGAAGAAACTGAGCTAACGCAATGGACCTTGAATATCCTAAATCGGACCCCGAGTTTTCAGGGTCGCAGAACGGGAGCGTAACCACGTACCTCCCGCTTGCGTCTCTCTTGGTAGTCTGGAGGAAGTTCCTTTCGCAATAGGAATTTGACTCTTTTACCATCTGGAATGTTAGATCCTTCACCTCCCAGAACTTGCTGAGAAGCGAGTCTAAGGAATCTCCATTTTTGTGGTGTACTTGAGTCGTGAAGGATGCGACTCTGCTGGCCTTAGTATTGGAAATCGGCCCGGTAAGCACCCACCCGAAGATGGTCTCTTGGCCTAGGAGTGAGCTACAAAAGTTTCTCCTAGCGCCCTGCTTCATCACCGACGGAAACTGGATGGCAGGGCAGTTTGCCCGCTGATTCCGGAAGGACGTAGGCTGCGGTATATAATTGTAGACGGGCTTAGTATGGGAGCGGATTGCAAACTGGCAGAGTCTCGTTGACTCTGCCGAAACCGATTGGTTTAGCCCTGAGACTTAGGTTTGTATTTGGCGGAATGGCAACTTGAGGAGGCTAAATATACGTTCGGAAATGAACGTAGCCTCCGATCCCGAGTCGAATAAAGCTCGGGCTCGATAACTCGTGCCCAAATGGCACACGTCAATAATTGCCGTACTCAGCAGGACAGCTGTAGTGCCTGAAGCGAAATAATTCTGCACCGTTCAGGTGCTCGCGGATGCATTGCGACTGGAGGGTCTCGGGGACGGTTGCGTAGAGGGCGCCGTGGTTGGAGAACTCGTGGTTGAGGAACTCGTCTTTAAGGAACTGGGGGAGCCGCGATGCAGCAGAATATGATGCCTCCCCCTATACGTGAAACAGCTGTGTGCGCTCGTGCAATCACGTAGCTAATGGCCTCTAGCGAAATAATTCAGGCATAGCTGCTTCTTTTTTATATAGCCGGAACGCGCGTCGACGGACATCTGGAGAAAGCGCGGGCCCAATCTAATCGGATGATTTTCCTTAGCACATAAGACACACCCTTTTTGTTTGGTGCCGAGTTTTGTTTCGAAGGATTGCAGCCTTTTGGGAACTGACTGAGTCAACTTCATATCCTAAATAGCCTCCATTGTCCAAAACCTTTCGCTCAGGAAGGTGTTCATCTCCTCCCAAGCCGGAATTTCGGACTTCGAAGTTAGGGACTGTTCCCATAAGGAAAGGGTTAACTTTGGCAGTTAGCTTGCGCACAGGAAGACCAGCAGACAATCCCAGTTGTCAGTGGAGATATTGGAATGTGCTAGCGCTGTCAAATACCCCTGAATCGTGGACTGCAGCTCCCTTAGAGAATGTCCAGATTCTTGAGAAATGGAACTCAAGTTGAACAAGAGTTGGCTGTTGACTAAAAGTCTTTTATTTTGGAAACGGTCTTGAAGCGCTTCCCACGCTGACGCGAAACCGTCATTTGTAAGCGGTGATTTGGACACTATGGCCCTTGCCTCGCCATTAGTTTTTGTGAGGAGATGGAAAAGCTTCTCGACCGGTGTCAGCCTGGGGTTGGTAACATAAACTGCCGTGAACAGGTCCCGGAAAGTGGGCCATCGGAGGTAGTCCCCATTGAAAACTTTTGTATCGCAGGACGGTAGCCGGCAACCGGACCAAATATGCGATTGAGAGGGAGGAGCTTGAACGGCTTGAGGCGTCACTCTTTCTAGCGTTTCGCTAATCTGTGCTGCTCAGGTCTCATTTACAGAGTAGCAATAGTCATACTTTACTTGTAGGAGATGCAAGGTGTTGAGGGATCCTTCCTGGGCAATTAAGTCAGAGCAGATTTCGTACTCTTTTTCGACTTTATCCCATAAGGCTCGCACTTGGTGCAGGCGGACTTGCAATGTGTGTGAAGATTGCAAAGCCTGACCAGGAGTGTTGATCTTGTCTTCGAAAGCGCTGACGCGATCGCTCACGGCGATGAATTTGTGCAACGCAGCGGTTGCGGCCGTTGGCTGCTCTGTTACAGACATTTTACTACTAGCGCGTGTGACCCTCAGGAATTTAGTCCCGGATGCAGAGGGATTCTCTGGCTGGTCCACCAGTGAAGACTCGCTTGAAGCTTTCGCCACCGGTTGGGAGATGACAATTCTTGGACTTGTTATTGAGCTTGTCGTTGGACGATCTCCGATCTTCGGCGTGACACTCGAGCTTCTAGGTTTCGGGCTAGCGGACTCGGGCACTAGTTTGACGCGAGAAGGTTGCGGAGAGGAAAGTGCGGTTTTTGTTTCCTATTGTAGGTGTTGGCTTCCTGTCACCCTCGACGGGAATACTCTGCTTTGCCCTACTACACGGGGCAGGTCGGCCGCCAAAAAAAAACAAAAACTTGGAGGAACCGAAAACTGAACTGAAGACTCGGTGAGGCGCAAATTCGCTTATCCAGCTAAAAAATAGCTAGAAACTATAGCTAAATATAGCCGATAATTATTGCGAGAATAGAGCAAATTGGCTATAGCAAAAACATAGCTAAAAACTATAGCTAAATATAGCCGATAAATATTGAAAAACAAATAGCTGAATGCTCCTTCTAAACAAATAGCTAAATATAGCTATAAGCTCCAGTAATCGGCCCGATTATTTCTTGTTCAGGAATACGGCAATCGTAGAAGCGATGAAACCAAAAGGAAGGACCATCAACCGTGTGACGACGGTCACGGGGTGGCCGCCGCCACAACATTGTAACATATGTACATAGTAGTTTTTAAGTGTAAATAGTAGGTTAAGTTAGGTAGTTAGGGTAAGAATAGGGTTAAGAAAATGTAAAATATGAAGCTACGTAGGATGTAAGACAGGAGATAGGCGTTAGGGAATCACGGGGCCGGGCCCTCATCACCGGTCACACCAGACATGATGTCACAGGCAACATTTGCCGACGTCACGGGCAACATTGCCCGCAACATTGTCCTCAACATCGCCCGAAAATGCATCCAGGAACGGGACGAAAAAGCTGTGGGCCGAAACATGGAGTCGGCCAATCAGCGATCAGCAGAGGAGGCCGGGGACAGCGATCAGGGCAGAGGCCCGCGACGCCAGCGTCGACAGAGATGCAAGTGCAAAACGGAATTTGCATGGGCCACCTGCCGCCCGGGAGCAAGAGCGAGATAGAAAGCTCACGTGACACAAGAATGTGCGGAATGCGGAACAGCGCGTGCCATCGATCGTGGCAGCGCTGCTGCCAGGAATAGGCAGAATTAGGCCACACACGATGCGAATTAATTCACTCGCAATTAGGCCAGCAGACGTGCCAGTACTAAAACCAGTGATTTAAAACCCAAAATCTGACGACGACGACCCCGCAACCATCACCACCGAACTAGGACACGCACCAAGGACACCCAGGACCCCCATACTATCAGGATTTGACGATAAGGACCAAGCCTCGCTCTCCAAAATTGGACATCGGGTGAGCCAACGCGCCTGGCGCCTAATAATCAAAGCATAGCTAGGGTAGCAAGAGCCAGGGAAAACGCAGAATAATTAACGAGCATCAAATAAATTAGTAAATAAGGAAATACCTAAGATATAAAATAAAACGAGTTAAGAAATGCTAGTAGAACAAGTGGCTACATTTATTTTCACCCTAACCAGCCTCTCATACCACACTGTGCCCCCTCCTCCCCGCCTCGGTCGCCGTTGGGTAATTCCAGGCACGGATCCGGGCAGGACGGGGACAGAAGCGACACGTTGCTGGGTTAAAATCCGGACGTGGACGCGGGCGGCGGCTGTGGGACCCATCCCAGCCGTCTTCGCCCAGTCTCAGGATGCGCCGCAGGGATTAGCCTTGGGCGCCACTGCTGGCAGATTGCGAGTCAAAAGGGGAACATATTTTTAGAGGAGGGCGTCGGCCACCGTTGGGCTACCACGGTGCAGCCGACGGGCCGCGGCAGCTCGGGCACGCCGGCGCCGTGGTCATAGGACAGGGTTGCGGGCGCGGGAGCAGGCTGCTGGGTCACCCCGAGCCACAGCTCCAGTCTCTAGGGGAAAGGTCTGGCCGCTGGGAACTCCAGGGCCGGTAGCTAAATCCCGCCCAGCGTGGGCAAATAGGAATCTGGCAGTGAAGTCGGCAAAACCCACCGCTGAAACTCTCACAAATCTCGGCCTCCTCCATTTCTTGGCGTTTCCATTAAATAAATTTAACTGGAAGGGACTCTGGGCCGCTGAGTTTATATCTCGGCCGTAGTGCATCCGTACAACCGCCAGAAAAAATATATTCTTCTTCTTGGACGTTGATGCACTACGGTCAGTACACTCAAGTGGCCCTTATGAAACCAGGCACGTGCCTGTTAGGGTTAGATATTAGTAGACGCGATTGAAAATATAGGAAAGAATACGAGGAAATAAACTACCGGCGAGCTGCCTGAATGTTTGCTTGCATGCAATTTATGTTTAGGAAGTTTAGGAAGGTAATCAGCATGTGAGATTACCGAGTACAACTCATTGTAACTTGCACACAGTACTCTAAAGAGTTCATGCAGTTCATAGGGGGTTCTACAATGGCGAAAAATTAAAGGTATGTTGGATCTAGCAGTTCTACTCGGAACGTGGAAACTGATCTGGCCTAACAAGTCAGTACTTTCCACGTCGCCGTTAATAAGGTTATAAATGAAAGTAATGCCTAGCATAGTTCTACGGTTGGCTAAGGAGGGTAAGTTAATTAGAAGAAGTCTACTATAATAGGAGGGTAATCTCTGGTCAGCATCCCAGTTTAAACCGCGTAGCGCGAAAAGCAAAAAGTTCTTTTGAACCGATTCGACGCGTTTGCTATGGACTCCGTACTGTGGGCTCCAAACGCAAGATCCATATTCTAAGATAGGGCGAACTAATGAAATATATAAAATTTTAGTAACATAAGGATCATCGAATTCTTTCGACCACCGTTTAATAAATCCCAGCATACCCCTGACTTTATTTACCATGTACGAAATATGATCGATAAGGTCAAGTTTGGGATCCAGACGGACACCCATCTCATCAACTGAGTTAATTCTTTCCAAAAAGCAGCAGTTAAGTGTGTAAGCTGCAAGCTTGGGAACGACACGAGAGAATGTCATTAGCTTACATTTAAAGCCATTAAAGTTTACTAGGTTTATGCAGCACCAGGTTTGGAAGCTATCAAGATCGGTTTGTAAGTCCGACTGGTAAGCACCGTCTTTGTATTGCACGCAAAGCTTGACATCATTAGCGTACATGAGTACATGAGTTCTTAAATTTCGTTCACACTGCTGTAAGATTTGTTTTCCTTCCGTATCAGCTCCAGTCCGAGTTTTTCGACACAGCGGCAGTAATTTCTATTGTACTTCGCCTTCAATCTGAAAATTTTCCATCCGTCTCCGTTTTGTATGCGCCATATTCCTCGCCGTTTTCAGTTCCCCGTCATTCAGGCGCTTGCCAACGGTCGAGGCATATGTGCATCCATACATACATACATACATACATACACTCATGAAAATTGTGCACATATATTTTTTTGGTGCAATTAATCCGCGAAAAGTCGCAAGTGAACAGTGAGATTTTGCGGTGCATAAAAGAAGGCATAATTAATATTGGCCAGTGCATTTAGTTCCGGAAATTTCCAAATTCGCCGAACAATCCGCCGCTGTCGCAATATTTTTTTTCCAATAAGTGTCATTTTTGCACTGCATAACCCCTCTGTTCCAGTTACATATATACAGTCCACTTATGACCGCTCTGCTGTGAAGGCATGCCCATACATACATACATATATTACAATATTTCCTGCCTCCGATTTCAGAAACCAATGGGTTATTTGTCTCTTGGGTGACTTACGCACTGCTTTACCGTCGGCATAACCCAATGAATTTTTCCTGCTTCAACAACAACAAACGGCAGAGGGTTTGTTTGCATGTAAATAAATCTAATGATAAACCTACGAATATAAAAGATCACTCAAAATCCGTGTTCGAAAAATTTAATTCACCTGCCGCACCGCCAAGTTTTTTTTGGTGTATTGCTAAGTTATTGGTTTCTTTGGTGACTTTACCGCCAATAATCGGCGGTAACCGGCAGCCTGTCGACAGGGGCGTGAGAACATTGGCGGAAGCCTGAGTGGACTGAGAGGCAATTTTTTGCCGAAGCTGGGCAGTACACCTCGAAAAGACGGAGTAACCGTAGCTGTACTTTGATTCCAGCACTGTCGAGGTGCTGGTGGGCCACCGCCCACCTTCAGAGACTTGTTCACGGCCATTTACATCCAGAACTCGCGGCTCACCCCGTAGAAAAGTTGTTCCACTTGCTATCCAAAACAAGAGGTGACGCACACGCCATTGTTTCCAAGGCTCCGTTTACCCATGAGGTATTTGTCGCGGCGTGGCAAAGCCTCACTGACCGCTTTGAGAACCGGCGGCTATTGGTCAACAGCCAGTTGAAGATCCTTTTCAACATCAAGAGTCCGGAGTCGCGCTGAAAGAGCTCCAAGCCACCATTCAGAGTTGTCTGACAGCTCTAGAGATGTCGTCTTTCAATGTTGAGGCTTGTGACGGTCTGATGGTATTTATGATTTCCTCAAAGCTCCCCAAAGTCACACTTTCTATGTGGGAGCAATCCGTACACAACAAGGCCGAAATTCCAACATGAAAGGAGTTGGATAACTTCCTGACGGAGCGGCATCGTACTCTGGAGGCCATCGACGACGTCAAGGCTAATGGCTCCGGGCCAGTTCCGCCACGG
>VNJN01003544.1:0-23968 GCA_008042485.1 Drosophila mayri | reverse complement strand
CTACAATCGGATCTTGATAACTTCCAAGCATGGTGTCATGCTAACGATTTACATCTCAACAGCTCAAAATGCAAACTTATGACATTTTCACATGTTACTCCCCTGCTTGCAACCTATATGCTTAACGACTGCTCTTTGGAAAGAATTACTATTGTTGATGATCTGGGTGTCCGCCTGGATCCTAAACTTTCGTTCACTGAACATATTTCTTGTATGGTTAACAAAGCCAGAGGCATGCTGGGATTAATTAAAAGGTGGGCGAAGGAATTCGATTCTCCTTATGTAACGAAGACTCTCTTTACTTCGTTGGTTCGCCCTGTATTGGAGTATGGTTCGTGCGTCTGGAGTCCTCAATTTGTGGTCCATAGTAGCCGCATTGAATCTGTCCAAAAGAACTTTTTGCCTTTCGCCCTCCGTGGCCTACCCTGGGATGCCAACCTTAGATTACTTACTCTAGTAGACTTCTCCTACTTAATCTACCTTCTTTAGCTAACCGTAGGACGATGCTTGGCGTCGTCTTTTTACATAAACTTATTAACGGTGATGTGGAGAGCCCCTACCTGCTAGGCCAGCTCAATTTCCATGTTCCCCGTCTTTCATCTAGAACTTTTATACCATTAGTAGTTAACCACTGTAGGCGTGAATTTGAAGTGCATGAACCCTTTAGGGCTTTATGTACTGATTACAATCGTCTCTTTAGTAGTATTGACGGCATTGAAAGCCTTCAAAAACTAAAAACTGTATTGCTTGTAGTACGAGCTCGTAGTGTATTCTAATTTTTCCTCGTCCTTTTCTATTTTTTTCCTTTTCTCGCGGCTTTCTAGTACGCGTTCGTGCCGTATGTCACACGGCTGCCCCCCTCTGTCGGTTGGGCGAGAGGTGGGCCTGGGACTCGCGCGAAAAAAAAAACTGGTGGAGTTCAAGTTCATTCCGCCTCTAGCGCCATCTTTTGGCGCCCTATGGGAAGCTAAAAATCAGCGAAAAGGCTACTGGTATCAGTCACAGCCACATCATCGCTAACGTTTGAAGAGCTTAACACAGTAATTATTGCAGTCGAGGTGATATTCAATTCAAGGCCACTCACTCCGATGTCATCTGACCCCACGGATATATCAGCGCTTACTCCAGGTCCATTAATTAATTTAATTGGTGAACCTCTAGTAGCGCCTCCTGATGCGAATCTTGACTTACCCGGGAAAACTCTGGTAAAAAGATAGGAGTTAGTATCCAGGCTCAAACAGTCGTTCTGGAATCAGTGGTCCATGGAGTATATACAAGAGCTGCAAATGCGGACTAAATGGAAGACCATGGCACAGAATGTCAGAGAAGGACTATTAGTCCTATTAAAAGAAGACAACGTGCCGGTATTAAGCTGGCCTCTGGGGCGGATAGTAAAGACGTACCCAGGCAAAGACACTCAGATTCGCGTAGTAGATGTCAAAACGGCATCAGGCACATTTAAACGACCAGTTACTCGTTTGGCACCATTGATAAAGGAAGAAATAGCCACAAAGCGCCCACAGAGCTCCGGTGAAGAAGCTGCCCAGGCCGAAGAGACCCCACGCCGAAGCAGAAGATGTCGTTTCCGATCTTACCAACGGTGCTGGCAATGCAACTCATACTCCCGCTAGCAATGGGACAATCAGTAACCGTAACTCCGTTTGCAAGTCAGCCGGGAATATTCTACGAATGGCTCGGCACGTCCAGAATGGCAATTTCGGAATGGAACATAATTACGTATTATGACTTGAAGCTATACTGGAGCGACATGGGAATATTGGCTACTAAGATAGCGGAACTTGAGAAAATGATTTGATTAATCATTTTCGACAATGAGGAGCACCACTTGATATAGTCGGAAATGTAGCGAATTCATTATTTGGCGTTCTGGACTCAAAGTACGCGGACGACATGTCCAAAACGATAAACAACGTCAAGTCTAACGAAGACGTATTGATGATGCTCCTGAAAAATCAAACCCCGATTCTGGACTCGACGATAAACATGCAGCGGATCCAGAGTGAAATAGCTAATGCATCGAACGATTAGTCCAATGCCAGTATCTCCCAAACAACTCAGGGGGCAACTTTTTTTTTTTTTTTTTTAAATAAATATTTATTTGAGCAAGTAGGCAAGCTGCCTGACCTATCCAGCCGCTTACATCTTACTGTGTCAGTAATTTAAAGCGACAGTTACGGACTTTATTATAAACTAGACAATGCGCCGGGAGGGCAGCTCCCGAGCTAGTAAAACGTCTCAGCCGTCTAGATGTGCGTGTCCTTGTGATCCGTCTAGCCAGGGGGTTAGGGTGTCTGATTAGTCTAAGCCGATGATTGGCAGAGAGTTTATCACATCACCAACTGCTGGTACTCCAAGTTCCCTTCTAATGTCAACGTTTCTAATATACCATTCTGCTTTGGCGATTCGTCTCAAAAACTTTGCCTGAAACGCCTGAACCGTCCGCAAGTGCGACCTGGCTGCTGTCCCATATATAGCCACCCCATAGCACAATATTGGGTCTAGGAGGGATTGATACAGTCGAGTCTTACAACGCAGACTTAGCTTAGACTTTGGACCGGTTAACCAACTAATACGACTGGCTGTACCATGCAGCTTCGCCCAAATCTGTTTAACATGCGAGACAAATGTCAGCCTCTTATCAAGAACTAATCCCAGATGGGTGTGTTCAGGGAGCAACTAGATCAGATGCAGGAACATATCTCACCGGATCAACGGCTTCCAGTATCGGCGGATAATGTTATCCCACTCTACAAAATGATGTATGCCAAAGGCACCACAACGAGCAACCACGTCATCTTCAAGATATCGCTACCTCTGGTGTCTGTAACACAACAGGAAGTGTTCAGCATCATGTCTATCCCAACATGGACGGCCGGAAGCTGACAGCGATTTCGGCTAAGAACCGAAATCATTGCCGTCAAAGCCCATAGAAGCCAGTTCATAGGTTTGACGAAGGACGAGCACATATGTTTTAACCACCAAGCCACATTCAGCATGGAAAATCGGTGTGAATTTCAGTTATTTAATAATAAAACTGAAACTATATGTGAGGTCTTTCAGTCAAGATGCGAGCTGTTGCGGTTGGCACCGCATCAGCGAAGCACATGGATGTTTGCCACACGCAGTCTCATAGAACTTCAAGCGGTGTGCAAAGGAATAGCTTCCACAGTGCAACTTAACGAAACGGGCTTATTTTCATTGGCCCCAGGTTGCACTACACGCAATTCAAAAATTAGCGTGAGCACATGAATGTTCAGTCACGGCAGCGTTTATTCATAAGCAATAATATTTAGAATACTACATAATATTTCTTCAGTCGCAGCAACATATTGTTGTTAATAAAATATCAGTTACCAGGTCAAGCAAATATTCATAGCATGCGGACATGAGAAAAGTGAAGTAGGGCAATAAGTCAGGTCACTTATAGCTGACAATAACCCACATACACAGTAACCCACATTATTTGTTATACGATATTTGTTACCATAAGCATTTTGTACCTATATACTGTTAAGTTTTATCAATAAAGTCAGAAAGACTTCTACCTCAGCCGAGAGCTGTTATTAATGCACCAGACACCATCGCCGTGTCTTCATGCCCTCAACCAACCAATCAAACCTCATGCAACCAACCAACCAATCAAACCTTACCCAAACCCAATCAAACCGTCCACCTAGTTCCAAGTGCTAGTTGCGACAACCACAGGCAATACTTTATGCACTATCTGCCAGACACCTAAGCCTCCACACAAATAATAATAACTTAGACAAGGTGGCATTAAAAAACGTTTTAAAACGTTATTCCGATTGGTTTATAGACGGAATACCACAGACTCGTGTCGTGACAGGGAATTTGAAAATCAGGTTAATAGACCCACAAAAGACAGTGCAGCGCAGGCCATATAGGGTTAGTGAAGATGAAAAAGAGCATGTTCGTTACAAAATCGACGAGCTTCTAAAATCTAATTTTATTCGTCCCAGCTGTTCACATTTCGCTAGTCCGATGACCAAATTGCTAGGTTAAGAGCGCAAGCTATCTACCTAGGTCTCGATATGGCAGACTTACCAACACCAAAATCGGTAAAGCAGTTGAGGGAATTCATAGGGCTAGCGTCTTACTTTCGGCAGTTTGTGCCAAAATTTTCAGAGACTTTAAAACCCTTGTATTCCCTAACCTCAAGAAAAAACTCTGACTTCGTTTGGCAGTTAGAGCACGAAAGAATTCGCACGAAAATAATATCTGTACTAACCCAGGAACCAGTGCTAAAAATATTCGACCCTTAACACCCTGTAGTATGCACAAACATAAATAAATATAGGCCACCCACTGTACTAAGAATACTTAAAGAAAACGCTCTGTAACACTCAGTCGCAATTAATTACACAACCCAAGGTCTCGGTCATCAACCCAATTGGCCGAAATATGAACCGCCCGCTATGCATTTGCCCGCACGCAGAACACGAGCGGATCTTACGTATGGGCATATACCTCCGTGCTCCAGACTAACCGAGCATAGCTATATACTT
Source organism: Drosophila mayri (assembly GCA_008042485.1). Classification (NCBI taxonomy): domain Eukaryota; kingdom Metazoa; phylum Arthropoda; class Insecta; order Diptera; family Drosophilidae; genus Drosophila; species Drosophila mayri. Next base: position 19,421 of record VNJN01003544.1, on the reverse strand, counting down.
AAGAATACATAACCGCCGCTGTTGGCTGCTCAGATATAAGACTTAGGTTTCCTAAGCCTTTAAGTAAAACGTTAAATAGATCCTTTTACGAGCTCAGAGCGGCAGCAGCGGCTCTGAGTCTTCTACAAATTATTATAAAATATAAATGAATGCAAAAATAATAAAATATGAAGAACTAAAAAACTCTAACTACAAATCTTTTGGATGAACTCGGGCGGAACATTATATTGGAACATCGAATTTAATACATGCGACCGTTACTTAAATGGGAACTTCTATTCTAATACACTTCATAGAACTACACACAGATGCCAGCTCAATTGGCTTTGAAGCAGTATAGATAAAACGCCCCATGTTGTTAAATATTGTAGTAAATGCACATCACCTGCTGAATCAAAATATCACTCTTACGAACTTGAGACAATTGTCAATGCCATTAAACATTTTCGTCATTATTGACAAGGAAGTGTTTACTGATTGCAATTCGTTAAAAGCTAGTCGTACCAAATTGGACCTATTGCCGTGGGTGCATCGATTTACAGTCGTTTGATTTTGACATCCAATATACGAAGGGAGAACGAATAGCACACGTAGACTTTTTTGTCAATGAATCCCTTGGTTAAAGAGAGTAGAAGTGTGGAAAAAATAGTGGAAAATCGGGTTGAATTGACTACGATAAGTGATAATTGGCTAGTTTCGGAACAGATACGTGATTCTGAAGTGGCAGAGATATTAGCTGTAAATAGGGGCGCTGGTGCCGCAAAAAGATTTCCACAGAGGGGTGATGCAGATGAAAACGGGCCGCTGGTAGCACATAAAAAACCCACCTCGCGATCGGAATTGAAATAAAGAAGAAGTCGGGGGCGTCGATGGTACAATTTCCAGGTTGCAATCGCATGTATTTCGGTTCGCTTCATACATTGAACTATCTTAACTTAACATAGGGGCCGCGCTCCCGACCGATAAGCTCAGCTTAAAAGTACGGGAGCGGGCCCGAGTGGCGGAAAGCATAGCGCGGGAGCGGGAGCAGCGACGGCAGACCCGAGGACCTGACTACAAAAGGGGCGAGCGCGGGTGCGCTCTTAAGCTTCGGTGAGCCAAGGCGGCACAGAGGGCCCCTCACTTAAACATCCCGCCCCCCTTGCAATCACTCGGGTTGCAATAGGTCCCACGCCGTTAAGGTTGGTGGCAGGCTCCGGACACGACCCATCCAAAAACGGTGCTTTGGGCCACCGGTAGCCCGTCCTGAATCTTCAGGAAGCCCGGCTGAATAATGCGCGTCCGCGCCCAAGACGACGGAAATCGTGGCTGGCAAATATAACCGCTCGTCAGCCAGAGTAATGCCTCGGAAGTGGGCACGCACCGCATCGCTCAGCTCCCGGGACGGCGTACGAACGCGGACGTGAGGCTCGATTTTGAACATAACATCCAGCCGCACAGTCTCGTCGGTTTTGGACCCCACGGTGTCCGAACAAACTTGTTCGTCCATCACGTTAGTAGTGCGCAGACGGAAACACGCTAATGAAGCATCAATGCAGCTCGAGGGCGTGCACGGGTCAATGAGGGCCGCCAATCAATCCGCACAAGCTCAGTCGGAAGACCATTGACACTATTCCGCTGCAGCAGCGTCGACAGGGTTGGCGCAGCGGCCGCGTCCTGCGGCGGCCCTTGACGAGAGGAGGAAGATTGCCTAGGCGCAGCTGGCGGACGAACGGTGGACGGCACCCGATGAGTGGCGGACGAAGGCCGTGGAGCGTCTGACGAATGCCGGGCAGTGGCGGAAGCATGCCGAGAAGTTGCTGATGAGCACCGGGATGTCGCCGGCCGTGGAGCGGCTCGTGAGTGCCGGAAAGTGGCGGACGAAGGCCGTGACCGGTGCTCCTCCTGACGCGGCTGCCGCCTCCTCCACTATGTGCAGCAGTGAGTGGTGACCACACGTCTTGCAGCAGTCCCCTCGCCGACACGATCCGTCGGAGTGCTCGTGGGCCAAGCAACTGGAGCAATATCGGTGGACGGAAACCGCTCGGAGCCGCTTCTCGGCGCTTAAACGCAGAAAACGGCGGCACTTCTTCAGTGGATGGATCCCATTGCGGACTCGGCATCGGTAGGACTGTGTACCTCGAGTACATCTGCTCTCCAGTGATTGGCCGTTGCGTGGACGTGGCGTCATCGTGCTGAATACGACTTGCGGAAACATGACGGAGAAACAAAACAACGTTATTAATAATGGTGTGAACTACGAATAAGAACTACGGTCAGCGCTACGATACTCCACAGTGGACAGGAACATTAGAGCGGATGAACGTATTGTTATTGTGTGGCAGGTGGACGCTTCCATAGGAAGCAGCAAGACCATTGCCACGGGCCGCTTGATGAGGCCACGCGCGGTACGGATGGTGACCACGCGGACATGGCCATCGGATCCGGGAAACACCGCGTCAACCCTGCCTAATGGCCACTCATTGGACGGAAGGTTGTCCTCCTTGTTGACCACCATATTCCCAACGTGGAGATCTCTTGCTCGCCATTTATTCCGCTTACGGAGCTCCTTAAGGTACTCTTCCTTCCATCGCAGCCGAAAGTGCTTCTGAAGAGCCTTTAGGTGTTGCCAGCGGTTAATCATGGACGCGGTATTCCCTTTCACCTCGGGTTCAACCGTGGCCAGAAGTTGGCCTCCCACAAGATAGTGCCCGGGTGTAAGCGCCAACAGATCAGCGGGGTCTTCGGACATTGGCACGAGCGGCCGCAAATTTAGGCACGCCTCGATCTTTGCCAGGAAAGTAGAAAGCTCCTCAAACGTGTATTTCCGCGTGGCTGTGGCTTGTAAAACAAGGTCTTAAAGCTCTTGACGCCTGGGGCGTCTTTGCGGTTAGCAGGTTCACTATTTCCGTCGGCCCAACCTCGACCCGGACGTAAATAGCGGCTCCGTACGCCTTCTGTGAAGCGTCGTAAAACCCGTGGTGCTCTACCTTCAGGTGCGGTCGGAACGCGACCCACCGAGGAATAAGGATCTGATCTAGCACGGAGTAGTTCTTTAGAAAGTCAACCCATCGCTGACAGAAATCTTGAGGGAGGGCGTCGTCCCTCCCTAGATCCAAGAGCCACATGTCCTGCATGAACATCTTCGCACGGACGATGGAAGGAGCGAGCCAGCCGGCCGGATCGAACAATTTGGCAATTTCGGACAGGACTTGGCGCTTCGTGAAAGACGAACCGGAAACCAATTCTAGCGAAATAAAAAAAAAAAAAGTCTAGAGCCCCCTTCAACTCCCGAATCGCAACTTGGGCATCGGCTTTGGAGTCTGCTCCCGTAAGAACGTCATCCGCGTACATAAAATGCCGGATAATTCGGCTTGCTTGCCCATACCTCGACTCTTCGTCGACCGCGAGCTGGTGCAGGACGCGGATCGCCAAGAACGGAGCACAATTGACTTCGAAGGTGACCGTTTCTAATTCGTAGTCGCGGAACAAGGTAATTCGTTGTTGCGAAACAAAATACGTTGGAAAGAAGTATGCGTGGGGTCTACTCAAATTTGCCAATACATCTTTTCGATGTCGGCGTTAAAGACGAACCTAAAGTATCGCCACTTCACGATTTGAATCGTTAGGTCGGATTGCAAGACCGGGCCGGCGAAAAGAATGTCGTTTAGACTGATCCCGTTCGCGGACGGGCTAGAAGCGTTGAAAACTACCCGCACCTTAGTAGTCGTGCCTTCGGGCTTGACAACGGCATGATGTGGAAGGTAGCAGGTAGCGGAACTGTTTGCGGGAGAGACCTCGGTCATATGGCCTAAGTCGATGTATTCCTGGATTACCGAGTCATAGCGAGCCTTAAGGGGCGGATCCCTTTTCAGGCGCTGCTTATTACGCAGGAACTGAGAAAGAGCAAAGGACAGTGAAGACGCTAGGGGAGCGTCACAACGTACTTGCAACAATCGTATCTCCTCGTCGTCTGGACAAAATTGTGCTCGCAGACTGAATCCGATTCCGAACTGATCTGTGCTGGCTCATCTTCCACCTCCCAGAATTTGGTTAGAAGCTGATCCAATGAGTCATCGAGGTTGCGGGCAATTCGTCAGCTCCTAATAACACATCGACTTCGGAGCTCTCAAAGAACGTGGGGTCCGCCAGGGGAATGTCGGGCAGGCCCTTGAGGAGATTCCGCAGAATCGGATAAAAGGGCATATTTCCTGCCAACTGCGGAAGAACGCAAGCCGCCGTCTCTGATTATATCCCGGGTCTAGACGGCGATCGGATTGGGAAATGACACAATTTAGTAGACTATGCGGAAACGGTCTGATTAAGACCGGAAACTTGTGCTTCAACCGTCTTGAAGGGAATCTTGACCAGGTTGAACAGTCGTTCCGTTATGAAAGTCGCTTCGGACCCTGAATCTATCAGCGCTCGTGCCTGGAAACTGCACCCCAAAAGGCACACGTCAATAAGGGCCGTGCCCAGTAGGACGGCTCCCGACCCGGAAGTGAAACACACCTGCACATCCGACTGGTCCCCTGCCCCGGTCGTGCTTCTTGAAGTCTGTGTGGGTCGAGCCCCTGATACCGTAGGCGGACTCGGAGCGGTACCGAATCGATTGCCGCGGTGCAGGAGTGTGTGGTGTCGGTTGTGCCATGTGAAACAGCTATGGACACTCGTGCAGTCCCGCTGCTGGGGCCCTCGGGCAAAACAGTTGAGACATAGCTGCTTCCTTTTGATGTAATCAGAGCGCCCATTTACATCCATGTCCAGGAAGCGCGGACATAAGCGAATGGGATGGTTCTCCCTCGAACAGAGATCGCACCCCTTCTCTAGAGCTGTCAGACAACTCTGAATGTTGGCCTGGAGCTCCTTCAGCGCGACGCCGGACTCTTGAGGAACAGCCTGGATGTTGAAAAGGATTTTCAACTGGCTGTTGACAAATAGCCACCGGTTCTCAAAGCGGTCAGTGAGGCTTTGCCACGCTGCGATAAACCCCTCATGGGTAAGCGGAGCCTTAGACACAAAGGCGTGTGCATCACCACTTGTTTTGGATAGCAAGTGGAATTTGGTCCCGATGGACTTCTAACATGTACTGGGCCTTTGAGACATTTTTCTACGAAGCGAGTCTGCCTTTGTGAAGAGCCGGCGCTTTTATCGACATATTCGTCGCTCTTTGCCCTTGGAATGGACACTGGTTACCTCAGGCTTTAAAAAAGGCGTCCGCGGAGATGCGGAATAATAAAAAATCTTATTTTCAAAATCCAATGTTACACAAAAAAAAAAAAATAAATAAATAAATAAATATCTAATAATTATTAACCTTCTTTTCTGACTAATCGTTGTCGGATTTAATTATTCTGGAGCCGGAAAGGTGTAATTGAAACCACGGCTGCTGTTCGGCAGGAGAACTAATAATTAAATAATTAATAATTTTCGAATTTAATTATTTTGTCGCCGGAAAAGTGGAATAAAAACTTGGCTGCTTCCCGATCGAAAAAATTAATAATTAAATATTTTGTGATGTTTGCTCCACTCAACTGTTTTAAATTCACTAAGCCGGTCGGATGGAATTAAAAAAAAACCTCTGCGCTTGTTGTGGTTGGAGCGGGAAAAATTCCCTGAGTTACGCCGACGGCAGAGCAGTGCGTAAGTCAGCAAAAGGAAAAAAATATAAAACAGCAACACACAAAAAAAAACCCCACGGCGCTGCGGCGGCTGAGTTAAATTTTTTTTTGGACCACGGATTTTAAGTGAACTTTTCGATTCGTGGGTTTATTGTTAGTTTTATTTATTTCTGAAATCGGAGGCAGAAAACATATGGGAATATACATGAGCATTTATTTAATGCGAAAATATGTATATGTATATATTAATTCCTGACTTTGGAGGCAAAAAATGAATTGGAATATATGCATTCACGGCGGAGCGGCCATAAGTGGACTGTATATATGTATGTATGTAACTGGGGGACCAGAGGGGTATGCGGTGAAAAAATGACACTGATTGAAATATGCACACCGGCTGACCAATATTAATTATGCCTTCTTTTATTCACCGCACAATCTCACTGTTTACTTGCGAATCTTTTGCGGATTAATTGCACCAAAAAATATGTGTGCACATTGTCATGAGTGTATGTTTGTATGTATGTATAAGAATGCACACATGCCTCGACAGTTGGCAAGCGAATGGATAACGGGGAGACCGAAAACGGCGAGGAATATGGCGAACACAAAACGGAGACGGATGGAAAATTTTTCAGGGCTTGAAGGCGAAGTAGAATAGAAATTACTGTCATTGTTTCGAAAAACTCGGACTTGGAGCTGACACGGAAGGAAAAACAAATCTTACCGCAGTGTTAACGAAATTTAATGTTCGGACGACTGCTGAAGACCGGCAGCGAGACGAAGACGGAGAAATGTCGTACTTATCTTTTGGCGGACCACTGCCGGGAACTGCTGATAGAAAATCCACAAAAATATCCGGCTCGAAGGACCAAAATGTGAAGAGGGCCGCTGGTGCCGCAAAAAGATTTCCACAGACGGGCGATGCAGATGATAACGGGCCGCTGGTAACACAGGAAAAAAGCCCACCTCGCGATCCGAATCGAAATAAAGAAGAAGTCGGGGGTGTCGATGGTACAAATTCCAGGGTGCAATCGCATGTATTTCGGTTCGCTTTATCCCTTGAACTAACTAACTTAACATAAGGTCCAAGCTCCCGATCGATAAGCTCAGCTTAACAGTACGGGAGCGGGCCCGAGTGGCGGAAAGCATAGCGCGGGAGCGGGAGCAACAACGGTAGACCCGAGGACCTGACCGCAAAAAGGGCGAGCGGGGGTGCACTCTTAAGTTTCGGTGAGCCGAGGCGGCACAGTAAATATTAACTAAGCTTAAAAATAAGAAATTGCTGGAATACTTAGATAAACTGCAAAAAAAAGTTTTATATAGACCAGCCAAAAGAGTTTACTGCTTTCGCAAGTCTGACTTCGACCGGCTGAATAATTTTATTTCTGCACTGACATGGCTGATGCCGTAGACATTTTTTACAATGCGATGAATTCAATCTCTCATATCCCTCAATCTCAAATAAACCACCTTGGTTTACTTAAGAATTGGGTCGCCTAAAAAATGTAAAGTCAAGGCTGTACACGAAGTTTAGAAAAACCGGTTCTCGTTCTGACCTCTCTAATTATTTATTGGCTGGGTCAAACTTCACCGTACTGAACGCACAGTGCTACAAAAATTATTTGACTCGTTGCAGGGTCTAATTTTCCCAGGATCCTAAACAGTTCTATAATTTTGTTAATACTAAACGTAAGGCGGTAACTCATCCTTCATCACTTTCGTTTGAAAACGCAACTGTGAAGGGCGATCAGGCAATTGCTGATCTTTTTGCCCAATTTTTTCAAACAACATACTCCACTTCCACTGACCTAAATCAGAATTATTCTTATAGCTTGCCCAGTTCGAACCTAATTTTCTGTCCATGTTTAAACGAAAGCTCTCTCCTTTTAGATCTTCATCGTGTAAAGCCAGTTTATCTGCCAGGTCCCGACGGAATACCGGGCTGTGTGCTTAAGTATTGTGCCGATGCCCTGTGCTTGCCCCTTCTTAAATTGTTTCCCCTTATTTGGAAGGAATCATTCATTATTCCTGTCCACAAAAAAGGTAACAAATCGGAGGCCAACAACTATAGAGGCATCTCTAAGCTTTCGGCGATTCCTAAACTTTTCGAAAACATTATTACTCCACATTTGCAGAACTTTTGTAGATCGGTAATTTCTCCATGTCAACATGGATTAGTTAAGTGAAGATCAACAACTACAAACCTTCTGGAGCTCACTTACTTCATTATAAGGGGTTTCCAGAATAACCTTCAAACGGATGTAATTTATACTGACTTCAGTAAAGCATTCGATTCTGTTAACCATTCCCTTCTCCTCAGAAAACTCGACTTAATGGGTTTTCAAATTGATCTTCTTAGGTGGATCTCTAGTTATCTGACTGGCAGGACGCAAAAAGTACTCTTTAAAAATAATTTATATAATGTTCTCCAAGTCACCTCAGGTGTCCCGCAAGGAAGCCACCTGGCGCCCTTATTGTTTACATTATTTATTAACGATCTGCCCAAAGTTATGACAAATTCTAGAGTACTCATGTACGCTGACGATGTCAAGCTTTGCGTGCAATACAAAGACGTTGCTTACCAGTCTGACTTACAAACAGATCTTGATAGTTTCCAAACCTGGTGTTGCATAAAACTACTAAACTTAAATGGCTCTAAATGTAAGCTAATGACATTCTCTCGTGTCGTTCCCAAGCTTGCAACTTACACACTTTACTGCTGCTCTTTGGAAAGAATTAAGTCAGTTGATGACTTGGGTGTCCGTCTGGATCCCAAACTTGACTTTATCGATCATATTTCGTACATGGTAAATAAAGCCAGGGGTATGCTGGGATTTATTAAACGGTGGTCGAAAGAATTCGATTAGTTCGTCCTATCTTAGAATATGGATCTTGCGTTTTGAGCCCACAGTACGGAGTCCATAGTAAACGCATTGAATCGGTTCAAAAGAACTTTTTGCTTTTCGCTCTACGCGGTTCAAACTGGGATGCTAACCAGAGATTACCCTCCTATTATAGTAGACTTACCCTCCTTAGCCAACCGTAGAACTATGCTAGGCATTGCCTTCATTTATAACTTTATTAACGGCGACGTGGAAAGTACTGACTTGTTAGGCCAGATCAATTTCCACGTTCCGAGTAGAAATACTATATCCTACATACCTTTAGTTTTGCGCCATTGTAGAACCTCATATGAACTGCATGAACCCTTTAGAGTACTGTGTGCAAGTTACAATGATTTGTACTCGGTAATCTCACTTGCTGATTGTCTTCCTAAACTAAAAACTTTAATCCTTACCCACTTAAATTGCATGCAAGCAAACATTCAGGCAGCTCGCCGGTAGCTTATTTCCTCGTATTCTTTCCTATATTTTCAATCGCGTCTACTAATACCTAACCCTAACAGACACGTGCCTGGTTTTATAAGGGCCACTTGAGTGTACTGACCGTAGTGCATCAACGTCCAAGATATAGGAAAATACAAAGAAACCGCAAAACCAAATGTTTGCCTGTAGTACCTACGGCATTTAGATGGGCAGTGATTAATCACGTCCACGAATCCATTATGCATCTAGGTTGGTAGAAAACGTTGGATAAAGTGTATGGTTTTTACTGGTTCGAAAACATGTCGAAGTACGTTCGTACGTTTGTTGAGAATTGCATCACCTCTAAATTAGCTAAGCCATCCGACTCCTAAGGTAGAAATTCCGTGGCACACCCGACATATTGACATAACAGGAAAGATGTGTGGAAAAAGGACCTAAATGAGTATGTTATTTTTTTGATAGCTGAGTTTGGAACATTGGTTTAATTTTGATCACACCTTAAAAATTGACACTGAAAATACTATCAAGGCTGTTAGAGCCGTCGTATGTTAGTTTGGAGTCCCATATCGAATTATATCGGATCAGGGACGTAGCTTTGCAAGGATTCCATGAATTTTGTGTTTCTTAAAAAAACAGGTACGAGCAGAGCTAATGGCCAGGTGGAACGTGTAATGAGCACGCTTAAGAGTATGTTGACTGTTGTCGAAACCAGTCAGAGGTCGTAGCAAGACGCCTTACCCGAAGTCACCAAGGTCAGCCCATTAGAAGTGCTAATCGGTAGGGAAGCTAGACCTTTTGGCCTTTTGCCGATAGGTGATGAAGAGGACAATTTAGAAAGACATGGAATCCAATGCTCGTTACGACAAATGTATAAATAAAATAATAAAAAATAATAATAATAAAATATAACGTAGGAGACAATGTATTGCTCAAAAAATGAAGAGTGTCATCAAACAAAGCTTGATCCAAAGTTTAAAGATCCTTTTTAAATAATTGAACTTTTAGATGGAGATCGGTACACTTTAAAATCATTAACTATCAAGAGAACTTATAAATATGCGCATGATTTTTTGAGAGCATTGTCAAATAGACAAATAAGTAATTAAGTTGATAAAGATTTAGACGACTCTAGTGCAGATGCCTCTGATACCCATGTGTGGAATATGGGATGGTGGATGCCAAAAACCAAAACAGAAGGAATTGTTATAGCTTGGGTTAGTGATAACTGCACCATAACAGAAGGACTTGTTATGGCGAGGGTCAGTATGTGGGTGTAAAAGGAAATACACCAGTTGATAAAGCTATGCAATTAGTCAAGTCTAAATTGTAAATTATGATTAAAATGAAAATGAAAATGAATTTGTGAAATGTTATTATGAAATCAATTTGCCTATATTGTCTAAATGCGTCAAAACTTGTATATATAGGGTTTTACACAAGTGCGAGAGAGATAACTATATGTCACTTCTAATACATTGTCAATGCATTAACTAGATACTATATTTGACCGATGACAATATACTGTTAAAATGAAGCGAAATTGTAATTTAAGCGTAGTAGCCAGGTCATTAAAGGTCATAAATCAAAATGGTCCACCAAAAAAGGATTGGCATTACAAAAGAAATCCGAGCGAAATAAAACATAATGTTGTCTCTTTCAAGGTTCTAATCAAGTCTCCAATGAATGAAAACTTCATTACTGTGTCATAGCACCATAATAAAATGTAATAAGAACTGAGATTTCAGAATACTGTGATTTTAAGGTAACACACGAGGACGTGTGATTCGTCAGAAAGGCCATGTCGGATCAAATGATACGGGGCCTACTTTATTCTCTTGGTCAGATTATGTGAACCGGGGCCTTCTTTAATGTGAAGCAGGCCCTTCTTTTATGTGGAGCACGGCCTATTGAAAAAGGAAGTTAGAAATTGAGTGAAAGCATGGCAGAGCAGGACAGATATAGACTGCTGCCAAGTGAGGTCTGTTCGTTAAGCGCTGACCTACATGTTAGAAAGAAAGGTCTAACAATTTAGATGAATTGAGTAGAAAGTAGAAAAGTGGAAAGTTGACGTTTGGGAATTTAGTTCATAAAGCGCTAGAAAGACGAACAGAACTTGCTGCTGAGAATTAGTTCAACAAAGAAATGGAAAAGATAAATGACCCTCCGACTTATACATATCTCCGTATTAAATACATGCCCATATATACTCCAATATATTTTCAGCCTCCGATTTCAGAAATAAATAAAACTAATAATAAAACAACGAATGTTTTTGTTGCTGTTTTCTCCATGGGTGACTTACGCACTGCTTTGCCGTTGGCGTAACCCAGTGAAAATTTTTTTTCGCTCCAACAAGCGCCGGGTCGGCGTAACCCAGTGAACATTTTTTCCGTTCCAAAATTATATCCAGATATTTCAACTTTTAGTCCGAACAAAAGACGAGGTTTCAATTTCACCTTTCCGGCTCTGCAACATTTAACTTCGACAATAATTAAGGACTCAATTTCATTTATTCTCCATATAAACAATTAATTCTTTTATTACGAAAAACAATATAATTTTCGAGGGCCCCGCTAAATCCGAGTTAGTTAAAAATACAATATCTATATACGTGACATATATTTACATATATTTATATAATTTTACATATATAGATTGTCATCCATTTTTTCTGAACGAACACTGACTTTCCGATACAATGTCAGTTTCCGTATCTCCAACGCTGTGTCTACTCCGCATCAGGCACCATCCGCCTCCAATCATAACAAACCTTTTTCGTTTTGGGTTTTTTTGGGTTCTTGCCGTTTCCTTTTCCTCCACATGCGGATCGTGCCGCACACGACTGTCCTTTCGACATCGGCGCCGAATTTCCAACTAGTTCCTTGTAAGCGCATTTCATCCGCGATCTCGCCATTCTCAGCACATTAGTGTGACCGGCCACCGCTTCGTACGAGGCACTTATTGCGCAAGTCAGTCGACAAGTTCTGACCAGCGAATTTGAATCTGAGAATGGCCACGGGAGACGACAAAAAGTCGCGTCCGAACCGCATCTCCGCGGACGCCTTTTTTAAAGGCTAAGGCAACCAGTGCCATTCCAAGGGCAAAGAGCGACGAATCCGTCGATAAAAGCCCCGGCTCTTCACAAAGGCAGACTCGCTTTGTGGAAAAATGTCTCAAAGTGCGGTCGAAGTGGCGCTGAAAAAGTTCATCGCCACAACAGATCGGATCAGTTAATTTGAGGCCAAAAAAAATACTTCGGGGCCCTAGAAACGGAAGGGTGCTCCCAATACATGTTCGAAGTCCATCGGGACCAAATTCGGGCCCTGTGCGCAGGACCACAGCTGTGGGAGAAGGTAGAGAAGACCTATGGGAAATCCTCCGATTAGCTAGCCATGTCCGACGACAATACGGCCACCTCGACAGTGCAGGAATCCAAGTACAGCTACTGTTACTCCGTCTATTCGAGGTGTACTGCCCAGCTTCGGCAAAAAATTGCCTCTCAGTCCACTCAGGCTTCCGCCAATGTTCTCGCGCCCCTGTCGACAGCTTTAGAGATGTCCTCTATCAATGTTGAGGCTTGGGACTGTCTCCAGGTGTTTATGATTTCCTCAAACCTCCCCAAAGTCACACTTTCTATGTGGGAGCAATCCGTACATAATAAGGCCGAAATTCTAACATGGAAGGAGTTGGATAACTTCCTGACAGAGCGTCATCGCACTCTGGAGGCCATCGACGACGTCAAGCCTAATGGCTCCGTGCAACTTCCGCCACGGTCGGTACCCGCCGCCGCTCAAGCTCGGAGGCTCAATTCGTACGAGACTGGAGTGGTTCCGAGCTAGAAGGGGTGCGATCTCTGTTCGAGGGAGAACCATCGCATTCGCTTATGTCCGTGCTTCCTGGACATGGATGTAAATGGGCGCTCTGATTACATCAAAAGGAAGTAGCTATGTCTCAACTGTTTTGCCCGAGGGCACCAGCAGCGGGACTGCATGAGTGTCCATAGCTGTTTCACATGACACAGCCGACACCACACCCTCCTGCACCGCGGCAATCCATTCGGTACCGCTCCGAGTCCGCCAACGGCATCAGGGGCTCGACCCACACAGACTTACAGAAGCACGACCGGTGCAGGGGACCAGTCGGATGTGCAGGTGTGTTTCGCTTCCGGGTCGGTAGCCGTCCTACTGGGCACGGCCCTTATTGACGTGTGCCATTTGGGGTGCAGTTTCCAGGCACGAGCGCTGATAGATTCAGGGTCCGAAGCGACTTTCATAACGGAACGACTGTTCAACCTGGTCAAGCTTCCCTTTAAGACGGTTGAAGCACAAGTTTCCGGGCTTAATTAGACCATTTCTGAACAGTCTACTAAATTGTGTAATTTCTCCATCCAATCGCCGTTTAGACCCGGTCTACAATTAGTGACTGCGGCTTGCGTTCTTCCGCAGTTGGCAGGAAATCTGCCCTCAAATCCGATTCTGCGGAATCTTCTCAAGGGGCTGCCCGACATTCCCATGGCGGACCCCACGTACTTTGAGAGCTCCGAAGTCGATGTGTTATTAGGAGCTGACGAATTGCCCGCAGCCTCGATGACTCATTGGATCAGCTTCTCACCAAATTCTGGGAGGTGCAAGATGAGCCAGCACAGATCAGTTCAGAATCGGATTCAGTCTGCGAGCACAATTTTGTCCAGACGACGAGAAGATACGATTGTGGCAAGTACGTTGTGACGCTCCCCTAGCGTCTTCACTGTCCTTTGCTCTTGCTCAGTTCCTGGGATATCCGCTCATTAAAAACGGTCACCTTTGGTGTCAATTGTGCCCCGTTCCTAGCGATCCGTGTCCTGCAGCCGGGTCGAGGTATCCGCGAGCAAGCCAAAATATCCGGCATTTTATGTACGTGGATAACGTTCTCGCGGGGGCAGACTCCAAAGCCGATACCCCCAGTCGGACTTTTCTGTAGGAAGTCGACATGGTTTTCCAACCGAAAAGTTCATGTAAAGTTCTCATTCGCTTTTATACATGGGCGGCCGGGGTAATTCGTGATGCCGACGTCGCTGCTCGTCTCACTGTGAAATTCACGTGCAACGTTCATGGGGGTAATTCATGGGGAAATTGAAATAAAAAAATGAACAAATTTTCGGCTGGACTGGGGTTCGAACCCGGAACTCTACGGTTCTCAGTCCAGTCGCTTACACACCGCGCTACGTTGCCAATTAAATGTGCAACGCCAATATGCAGATAGATGCATATTGCTATTTCAACAGCGCGCTGCTTGTTAACTGCGTGGTAACAGCTTAGTTACTGCTTGTTGACAAAATATCCCGAAAGGGAAAATAAACATAAAATCCCATACCCGCTGGTGGCTACTTTTCATTATGAGCAGCTCACATCATAAAGCGAAGTCCGACTGGGCCGTGTTGCGATTCGAGAGCTGAAGGGGGCTCTAAAGTCGGCAGAGTTCCCACTTAGGAAATGGACGTCTAATAGCACGGCGCTTCTAGCCGACATTCCGAGCGACCACCTCCTTCGTGCTGATTTCCTCGAAATTGATGCCGAGAGCACGGCCAAGACACTCGGCTTGCGGTGGAAGGCGACGACTGACGAGTTATTTTTTAAATCCACTTTCGTGGCCAACCGGGTGACCAAGATCATCCAGTTCACCGACGTGCAGAAGTGGGCACATGTCCGCTCCGATCAGAACTCAAGGCAATGACGCCCTCGTGACTGAATTCGAGAAGCGAGCAGTCAGGGTCATTGTTGCAAATGCGCCCGCCGAAGATATTCTTGGGCGTTTCTCCTCACTCGACAGGGCGTTGCGAGTCCTTGCCTATGTTTATCGTTTCATCCAGCGCGTGGAAGATCCAATCTCCGTTCGAAGAGCACCTGACAGCTTATGAGATTACGTCGGCTAACGTCTCCTAGTTTCCGTCACTAAGCGCAGACACTTCGTCTCAGAGATGGGCTGCTTAAGCCAAAAGCGGCCAGTTCTGGCATCCAGTCCGATTCCAAATCTGAACCCATTCATCGATTCGCAAGGCCTTATGAGAGACTGCGGCCGGGTTACGGCGTCTGAACTTCTCCAATATGACGTACGGCATCCTATAATCCTTCAGTACGACAGCCATTCATTCCGTCCAATGAGTGCCGATTAGGCAGGGTTGACGCGATGTTTCCAGGATCCGATGGCCATGTCCGCGTGGTCGCCATCCGCACCGCGCGAGGCCTCATCAAACGGGCCGTTGCTAAGGTGGTGCTTCTTCCGATGGAAGCGTCCACCTGTCCACAGTAGTAATGCATTCTTCCGCTCAAATGATCATGTCCACTGTGCCGTCCCGTAGCTCTGACCGTAGTTCCAAGTCGTACTTCACACCATTATTAATAACGTTGTTTTTTGTTTCTCCATCGTGCTCCAGCTGCTTGGTTTACGAGCACTCCGACGGATCGTGTCGGTGAGGGGAATGCTGCGCAAGTGCGTATTGACACCGGGACCTGGATCTTCGATACGGGGCCCTCATTGACCCGTGTACGCCCTTGAGCTGCATTGAGGCATCTTTAGCAGTGTTTTCGTCTGCCCACTACCAGCGTGGGGGACAAACAAGTTTGTTCGGCCACCGTGGGGTCCAAAACTGACAATAGCGTGCGGCTGGACGTAATTTTCAAAAAATCCAGCCTCACGTGCGCGTTCGCACGCCGTCCCGAAAGCTGAGCGATGCGGTGCGTGCCCACTTCCGATTCAACACCCTGGCTGACGAGCGATTTTATTTGCCAGCCACGATTTCCATTGTCCTGGGGGCGGATATGTATCCGCGCATCATAAAGCCGGGCTTCCTGAAAGTTCAGGACGGACTACCAGTGGCCCAAGGCACCGTTTTTGGTGGGGTTTCGTGTCCGGAGCCTCCACCAACCATAATGACGTGGGACCTATTGCAACCAGAGTGATTTCAAGCACACCCGCGCTCGCCCCTGTTCAAGTACTCGGCTCTGCCGTCGCTACTCGCCCTGGAAATTCGACCGAGTACGGTCGCACAGTCTCAACAAAAATCAATGACCGACGAGGAAGGGTCGTCGATACCAAGTCAAAGCACTGCGGCCCAGTCGAGATCAGATGGGAGAGTGAGCAACACTCCCCAATCCGAACACAACAGTGTCGCTCAGTCTGGCACCACCAAAGAAATTAACAAATTGACACACTATAAGAGGAGTTCGAAGGTCAGCAGAGCCCGCTTCATTCTCGGCAAAATAGCCAAGAATGAGGCAGAGAGCAAGACCGACCCCAGATATGCGGAAGATAAGGCCAAATTCCTTGCGGAGATCGAAGAATATTTTAATTTTTAATTTTATTAAGTTTTTATCCTAGTGAAGCAAGTTTACACTTATAATTTATAGCACTAGTCACAATGATTTTAAAACATATTTACTTACATAGACTTATAACTATTACTTAATACTAACAAATTTTCTTCTTTTCTATTATTTTAAATATTTCTTAATTTGAGATTAAAACTGAGTTGCGACCCTGATTGTCTTATATCTAAGCGGTAGATTTTTCCACAGACAAATAGCGTTTATAAAAAATTGTCTATTCGAGCATTTTGGGCATATAAAATTATTAGTTCTCGAAGTGGCAGATACGAGTTTGTCAAAAAAAAATCTTGGTTCATGGGGGACATTACAATTTTATGTAAATAGACTACAGTTCTCTATTGAATACACAAGATCAAGTTTAGGTCCAGAATTTTATAGGTCAAGTGCGATACACGGTCAAGTCGATTCAAATTAAAAACAAGAAAGGAAGCTAACCTCGGCTCTCTGAAGTTGATATACCCTTGCATAATTTAAACAATAAATTTAAACCGAAATTAGAATAATAATTAATTTCCAAATCTCAAATTGGATGAAAATGGTTTGAAACACGACTAAGTTATGGATTTTTTTTTCTTTATTGTTCCTATCGAAGTCGATCGATTTTTATGAAATTAAAAAAGAAAAATTAAAATAATATAAACTTGACAAATATAAATTTGGTTAAAATATCTTAAAAACTGACAGTTATAATTTTTTTCAAAAAATTTTCAGATCGTTCCTATGGAAGGTATATGATATAGTCGTCCGATCCGGCCCGTTACGACATATGTAAGAGTGAGAGTATATAGAAGTCTAACTGCAAAGTCATTCAGATAGCTTTAAAACTGATGAGCTTTAATCGGACAGGCGGTCAGACAGACAGACGGACATGGCCAGATCGACTCGGCTAGGATCAACAGCCGATCAAGAATATATATACTTTATAGGATCGGAGATGTCTCCTTCACTGCGTTGCAAACTTCTGACTGAAATTATGTTACCCTGCAAGGGTATAACAAATCAGACAATAGAGTGTAAGGCTACTACCAGCTTGAGCATATTCCATAAAACATAGCCGGAATAAGAATGACTTTTGTTTAAAGTCTAATTTCAGCCTCAAAAAATGCCTTTGAATATGAGAGCGGCTAACGCCGCCCAGTAGCTTAGGAGATATGTTTTCTCCAACTAAGTGTATTACTGAAGGTAAATCCTGAATTAACTGCGTGCTCTTTAAATTATATTGGTCTATCATTGATTTGTAAATTTTTTTATTACTTGTATTAACAGGGTTTTTTGCAAATACTATGCACTTTGACATTACACAAGCCATTACTTCTTTCCCATTTATCCATTACTTCAAGCATTCTATTACTAGCACTAACACAAACATTTGACTGTTTAATAGGACTACTAACATAAATTTGTACATCGTCTGCATACAAATGAACTTCACAATCAGACAAGAGACGAGGTAAACCATTTACATACATAGAAACCAACAAACGGCTAGCTGCCGTACTTGAAAAGTTAAAAAGGGTTTTTAGTTAAGTACTGAGAATATGTTAGTTAACTGAGTCAAATGCTTTACTATGGTCAAAAAGGGTCAAAATAGTAACACAATTATTGTCAAATTGTTTACGAATGTCTTCTCTGTTTCCTAAACCCCGACTGCTTCTGCGGCAACAGCGAGTTCTTTTCTAGAAAATTCTGAATTTGCTGAATTATAAATATATGTAATGTGAGGAAGTAATAATGGTAACATATTTAATAAATTTAGGGTTAACATTGTCTAGGCCTTCAGCAGTTGACTTAATTTTAAGTATACATTCCAGCACATCACATTGATGGACACATACAAAGCTAAAACTAGTATCACTGTTTATTACATTATTCAGGTACTGGTTATATGTCGCATCAGGTACATCAAGCTGTGAGAACGATCTACACAGTTTTTTCACTTCGACTTTGGGTTTACTCTCGGCCTACTCTTCCCTATGCCTACGCTACCTAAATCCCTCCATGTCTATTTTGACGTTACATTATTGTTAAATTTTGACTTAAAGTGCTCACGCTAAGCCGCTTTGATCATTTTTATAACAAGAGCTCTTGCATCCTTGTACTGCAAATAGAAGTAGTAAGTTTTGTATCACTTCCACTTTAAATAGGCTACATTCCTCTGCTTAATATACTTTTTTATCTCATTGTTAAACCAAGGATTTTGTCTCGGTTTAATTACTTTAGTCTTAATAGGCACGCATATACAACAAATTATCGATTTAGACCTTCAGTTGGGACTCAACACTACAACATTGATTAATCGGACGCCAATCGTATGCATTATACTTACACTGAAGTTCTGTATAATTAATATTTTTGAAATCCCTATAGCTAAAATATTCTTCAGTATCGTCAATAATTATATCACAGGTGAGAAATATAAGATCATGTCTGGAAAATACTGGTTCGGAAACTGGTCGTATAGTAAAATCTTTCTAGTCATTAATGAAAAAAGGTCAAGTAGAGTATCACAGTGGATACTAAAAGGCGTGGGCGTAGCTTTATTGACAGCGTACAGCCGATTTGCGCGATAAATGAGATGAGTCAATCCCGATAACGTGCAAAAAATCCTGCTTCCTGCTAAACAACTGGTATTTTGAGACCATGTTGGCGTACACCCACTGCGGAAAGAATCCTGCTCGGCGCATCTACAAGCGAAGATCAACCAAATATTCTTTAAATCGTTCGTTGTGTTTTTGACAATGGGTTCTGATCTCGTCCTCCAGACTGTAACGAACACACTCAACGAGCGTTGTTCATCTTAACATCCTCTGTCTACTCATGACCGGCAGGCTCAGGGAGAATGGGCGTGGGTTTGATGTCAAGATAAACAAATGTGTCACAAAATTAATAATTGTAGACAGAGACGATAGAGGCAGCAAAGATAACCCATCGGTTAAGGAAACGGACTGAACAAACGTACCTATTGAAGAGGAGACCCAGATGTTATTGGCCTCCATCTATACCCACCCTACCTGTGAGGTTCCATCAGAACCCCACCCAAATACAACCCCTGCTTCACATTCCCTCAGGTGCCCACTAAAATCTTCTACTCCATATTCATATCCATATAATTAATCAAAACGATAATA
>VNJN01003541.1:0-49161 GCA_008042485.1 Drosophila mayri | reverse complement strand
CCGCTTCTAATGCCGTTTGAATTCGCCGCACTTCCTTTTCGGCATATTTAGCCTGCCGCTTTTAATTAGAATGTCGTTGGGTCCGGGGGTTATCCTCCATTTATATGTACATATATTCCATCATCATCATCATCCCCTCGCCAGCAACTGCCCTTAATTTTTGGCATTTCAAAGTTAACAGCACGCGACATTTTAAATATGCATCCCGCCATCTCCTCCGGCTCCTGATCCGACTCCTGCCCAGGCTTCGGACTGCGTGAGTAATTTGGGTGGCATTCCACAAATATTATTGTTCAAATATTTGAAACTTGATTTGCATTTTTCAGCACTCGCCTCGTTTGTCGAAATGGAGGTTGGGAGGACGGAACAGCGAGGACTGGCGAACGGGGACCGGAGACCGAGGCAGTGGGAATCCCCGGGAGCAGCTGTTGAAATTGATGCCTGGTCGCGTTTGGCATTTGTGTCGAATATGCAAGTAGTCCTGGGCATGTTAAGATAATGAACACGAATAGCTGGCAACATCACACGAACGGAAAATACTCTGACAGTATTCCCCAGGAATTGCTGTGCCTTTTTTTTGGACTGCATTTATGTGCTGACTTGAGCTAGTTTTCTTTTAAGGAAATGTGTAATAGGTTTCGAAAATTAAATGTAAATAAACTATTCAAATTACAGACTTAAGGACAGGAATCAAGACGAGACTTTTATTGAAAAACACAAAAGATTTAGAAAACAATATTGTATTTTTCTGGTAATCACCTAAACCATTGAAGCCTATTTATTGCTCAAATACTGACTTGGGATAATTTAAAAATAAATAAAGTTATGCAATGTAAGTAAATGAAATTAAATCCTAAACTATTTAGTCCCATCGGCTTTTACTAAATTAAAATGAAATGATGAAAAATATGTAACTTTAAAGGGCAGATCGGATTGGAAAAGACTCCTTCAAGGGTATATATATTTTTAACCGTTAGATTTTGTAGACAAAATATTAATTTGAACACTGTTTACTTAATTTTAAATTAAGAAACATTGAAAAATATGAATTTCGAGTATATTGCTTAATTAATTAGTTGTTTTTAAACGTCACCAAAGGCTAAAATGTTGGTTTTTTAATTAAATAATACGAGAATTAAGAAAAGCAAATGTGGAATTTATACTTTATTGGTAAAGCACACAATTTGTGTACAAATTAATTTGGAATAGAATTTTAGAAAAGAAATGTAAAAGAAAAAACTTTCTTCAAAGTCAGAAAATATTTTCTAATCCTAAAGCTAAATAAAAGCTTCCCACGCAATACACATACATAATTATAATAATTGGATTCAAACAATAGTTTTAGCTGGCTGGAGTCCTGCGTGCTCTTATTGTTAATAATTCGAACTCCTTCGGTCTCAATCGTTCCATTCGAAAAGATAATTAGGTATGCAATTTAGATATGTTCAGAAATTTGGGAATAATTTTTTTTTGACATTTAAAAATTACAATCAAAATCGTGTTTTACTTTAAGGAATATTAGTAATTACTTACTTACTTACTTACTCACTTTTACCTACTTCTACTTACTTTAAAAATATACTACTTATGTAAATGTCTTCAAAAAGTATAAGGTATCGTCTAGCTTTGTATATAATTAGACAAATCCAAATTTATACATATATATTATTTAATAATTATATATTATTTAACAGTTCGAAAGTTTGTTAATTGTTAATGACTGAATATTTGAAAGTAATGACGAAAAATTACTATATATTTAATAGATATAATTCTCCATATACTTTTTTAATGCTATTTATGCATCCTTGAGCTCTATGAAATTCCCTTCTGCAATATCCATTGAGTTCTGCCATCAAATGTAGTTTGAGATGCCCGGAAAATTCTTTGGAAATGACAAGAATAATCGCACCTAATAAATCGCTGGCAGCAGGTGGAAAAGCCGTGGCCTACTTTGACCCCTCCGCTCTCTGGTTTCCGCCACATAGTTGGCCTTTTTTAAGCCCAACTCCCGCGTGTATGTGTGTGTGTGGGCCTGAGTGCTAACAACATCAATTTACCATCAATAAACCCTATTTGCGGCATTCCGGTCAACACTATATTTTTTCTCTATTTTTTTTTTTTTGCATGTCTCCCGCAAGGTCAAAGAGCTTGACAAACTTTCGATTGCAACAAAGCGGGAAAATTAAAAGCAAAAAAAAAGTAACATAAAAATGGGGAAAAGGTGCTGGCGGGAAAACCATGGAAAGCAGCTACTCTGTCATGGCAACCGCGGGTAATTTCGGGCTCATTACCCGGATAAACACGGCGCGCGCTGCCTTGGTCCTGGGAAAGTTATGAATAGCGAAATGGATGGGACAATCAAATCGGGCAACGAGCCAGACACAGACACCCGCCAAGCAGCAGCCAAGATGACGACGACAAATTGGAGTAATGAAAATGTTTTCGAAGTATTTGCTTTGAGGTAGACGCGAGCGACTGCGCTCAGAAGTATGCTAGCGGCCGTGCCACAGATAGGCCTTCCCCCACCCGTAATCCCGCCCACTTCCGCCCACTCAAGTGCCTACTTGGGGCGGTGTTGCGAGTGCACAGCGAGGAAATAATGCTTGGAGAAGGGGGAATTCATATTCAAAGCAATATTTGTGAAGGATACAAATTAAAGTCTATAAACAATGATTTGATTTGTATTGGAATATTATTCTAGGAGCTAAAACTTAAAAAAAAAAAATGGGTAAAAGTAATTAATGCCTTTTTTCAGCTTCTGAATTATGTGATCAAAAGTTTTTCTTTCCGTAGTAAAATCTGGTCATTTTCGGCAACTTGTTAGGGTTGAAAAAGAAATTTATAATTTCTGTAACCTCGGATATCCATCTATATCTACATTTATCTATTTATTTTTATTTTAATAATCTGGTAAGAAATGTGGAAGGACATGGGTAATTAGGTTAATTATTTAATTGAATTATTTAATCCAAGAGTTTAAAATAAAGTATTTATTATATTTTTTCAATATTTGATGAATGAAATATCTCCTATATGATTTCATCTAAGCAAATCGTATATTAACAAAAGGTTTTATAATAAAACCTTTATTATATTTTTGTGGAGTATTTCTGTACTTTTAACTTTCTTTTTTACTCATCCGCTTCTAAAAAGTCTTCTAAACTTAAATTTAAAAACGTTGAAAACTTTCAATTTAAGAGCGGTTCTGTCTTTTATGATATTTATTTATTTAGTTATATTTATAAAGCTTGTAGTTGGCTATAAACTAAAACCTAACTTTTTATTTGAAGCATTAAATGCTGTGGCCTACCGCTCCCTTTTCATATATATTATTTATCTCTAAAGTATTTTATACTAACTTTGAGTAAATAAGTTCTCAAAACTGAGCCATTTCTTCTCTAATAAAAAATGATTTTCTTCTTTCCTAAAGTATAATTCCTTCAGTATATTTTGTTAATAATCCTCTTTTGGTTATTGCTTTACTTTAAGCTGTTTAGCAATATATTTTAAGTCACAAATGTTCTGATCGTAATGATAATGTTTAATTGAATGCAAAAATCAAAATGAGATGAAAGTTGATATAAATAATGATATGATAATGTCATTTTAAATAATTTTGTACAGAGTTCTCAAGATAGTAAGTAGTCAGTGCTACCGAAACAATATATTAAACTCATTAAACTACAAAAGGATGTATAAAACGGGATCGTCCTGGGCACAGGAAGCTTTCTGACTCCCGTTTACACTATTGGTGTGGGTAGAGGTAAGCAGAGATTGCTTACTCGCAGGTTGGATCTGTGGGTAACACTGCTCTAAAAATATGTATATAAATAATGCCTTCCATAGTTTATCTTCCATTGATTATTGCTAGGTGACACAAACACCTTAAGCTACCATTTTTTCTCTCCATGTAATTCCTCCCAAACTCGCCCCTTAGCTGCTCCGCTCCTTATCGCCAGCAATGCCAAATGTTTCAATATGTTTTTATGTTAGTTCAAACAGCGTGTTGAATGCTTCCAAATCGCTGATAAACAGCAAACAACTCGCGAGGTGAGAGAGCGGTGGGAGTCGGGACTCGGACTGGGATTGGGGCTGAGACTGGGGTTGTGGTGGGGTCTGGGGGCTGGGGTATTTTTAAGCGGTAAGAGGAGGGCTTTTCATGGTCGGGAGCAACTAAAACTGCGGCTACAAATACAATACAAAACGAGGCAGACGGAAGAGACAAGTCCAGGGAACGGGGAGGAGCTGAAGCGAGAGCGGGAGCGGGAGCAACTGGCAACATGGAGCGAAGATGGAGACGATGGATTTCGGTGTCTTTGAACAGCGCCTTGTCCCAGGGAGATGGAGTCATGGGAACCAACTTTTCACATTCCGGGCGCGCTTCTGTTTTGCAGTCTCCGCTTTGGCCCCGATATTCGGTGCGTTTTTGCCGCTCCTCCGCAGCTACTCCTTGGCTCCTCCATGCGGTTTCCTCGTCCTCTGCCTCTCCTCCCCCCCAACCCTAAGTTTCTTGGCGGCACAAAGACAAAGCCATCGATGAACAATCTCTGGACGGAGGACGAGGACGAGGACGAGTCCGAGCGGCAGGACGAGAATCCTAAGACCTGGTATCGGACACGATCCGCCAACGACTGTCCGGACTTTGGGGCACTGATAAGACCATTCCGTGGGTTTGGATTCTCCGCGAAGAACAGGAACAAGTAGGAAAATGCACGGTGGGAAAAAAGGGAATATTTGCGAGTGTTTTTTTATGAATATAATAAGAAATGAAAGCTTTGCTAAGGAATTTGTAGTGATAATTAAGGAATATTTATAAATAATTTATCTACTTCTAAAAGGTCAAAATAGATATAAACAGCGCTAAGAGGTATAGTCGTTAAGATACTTTAATTAATATAGTAATAAAATAAGAAAAATAATAATAAAATAATATATGTTGTTCTATAAGTAGTAGGATTTTTAAGCTTACATATTAAACTCGTCTTTCGACTTGTTTCAATGTCAGCATTCAGTTTTTGGGCCTTTCTCAAGCTTCAAAATTAATCATTATATAATATTCTCAAGTTCTGATATATAAAGTAACACAACATTAATTTAATGTATGTTTTTACCTATTTATAATAACAATTAAAATTTTAATAATATGTTATGTTTATCCATTAGAAATTTACATAAATTCCCAATATTTTAATCTTACTAAAAACTAATCAACTTTCCTCTAATTCCATTTTACTTATATATTATTCAAATTATAAATAAATTATAATTTATAAATTTTAAATTATATATATTATTCAAACAATTTTCCTCTCTGTGCTCTTAATCAAATTGTTGCTTTTCTAGTTTTTCCGAATTGCCAAGCAAATCGCGAAATTTCTTATCTTTTTGCGTCGGCAAAATGGCCAAACGAGAACTGCGATCGGCCGGTCGGTTGGTCGGCATTAAATTGTTGCTCCCCCTGTGGACCCCTCTCCCTCCCTCAGTATCCTGCCACCCCCTTAGCCCCCTCTTATTTTCCTGCAAAAGCAAAGCAAAAGCAAAGATGATGAAGTCTTGCGTCGGCTCGACTGCAAAATGCTTTTAAGTCGTTTTTGTCCCTCTCCCGGCCATGGAGCTCCTCAAGTTGCATCGAATGCAGTTGTTAGCCGGCAGCAGTTGTGTCCCTCCGTTCCATACTTTTCCAGATCCTGCTCCCAAATCGAAGGTTCGAAGGGACGACCGGCGAGGAACCCAGAACGAGTAGCCACCAAATTTGTTTCTTGACATCGCCGAGGAGGACGAGGAGGAGCCGGAGCAGTGGAAAACACGAGGCATTCATATGACGCACGATCGGTTCGATCTCCGATCCACAAACAGATCCCAGATCCCAGGCCTGAGAATCGTTTACCCTGTCCCGGTCCCGATCGCGCTCCAGTCTCCTTCTACAGCGAAGGTGCACGGCAAGAAGTAAATAGAAAGTTAAATATATTTATAGCTAGATATATATTAAATTGAGCAAAATGTGTTACAAAATATAGTATTTTTAAAGCTAAACCTAAATAATTATATTTAAACAATGAGTAAATAAATGAAATGTAAAATTTTTTAACATTAAATAAAGTTTTTCAGAAAATCTAGGTAATTTCCAAGTAATTAATGTACCTTAACTCCAAATAAAGTAAATATTTTCATATTTTGTATATTAAACAAACTTAATTCTCTTCTAGATAAATTAAATTAGGGTATTTCTTTTTCAATTATCAATATTACATTCCATTTTTTTGCAGTGCATCAACAGAAATGCCTCCTGTGTACGCCGGGGTATGCAACTGCAAGATGCTGATGCCGCCTGTTGTTGCTTCTGCCTTTGCGGCAAGTTGCAAAACGCTTTGGAAGTTGCGCATTTTTGATGATCAGTTTCGTCTATTTGGAGAAAGAGAAGAAAACTAAAAAAAAAGGAAACAGAGAGAGAGAGAGAAGGAATTCCTAAATTCATTAGAAAAATTGGTAATTTACAAGCCAAAGTGGCTAAAAATATTTTTATGCTTATTGCTAAGCTTCTTCTGTAAATTAGTTTACAAAATTAAAGATTATTTCAAACATTTACATTACTTACAATAGTATTATTTCTAAATACATAATTAATACATAGTTTTAGAATTAATGAACATAAAAACCAAATCATTTTTATATTGATAGACAATAATAGGCAGAAACATGATTTCAGAATGAAAATAAACGAATCATTTTATCCAACTTAAATAAATTAAATTAAAGTATATTAAAAATAAATAATATGTTTTAAAAAAATGGTTCAAAGTATTTGAGTAAAGTGTCTGACTTTTATTTGCAGTAATTTAATAGAATTTCTGTATTTTTAATATTTTTTTAAGCTTTGTTTATCAGTTTCAAAATATGCAAATAAAATGTCTTACTTTTAGTTGTAAAAGTTTCTTATAATAATAAATTGGATTAAATAATTGTTTAACTAAATACACTTTACGTATTTATTGCTCCTCTCTGCCTGCAAATAAGTAATTCCCCCCAAACAATAATCATAAAAATTGCAGGAATCGATCTATTCACAGTACAACTCTATCAAGCCGCTCTCCAGTGGCTGCCCCTTTGAACCCGAGATGCTGCAATTGTGGGCAATCCTGGCCAAGCGGCGGAAAAATGCACTTGCGCAACCTTGGGCCCCACCATCATCATTTTGTCAACGCCATTGCACTTTTTGCCCAGCATCCCCACCACGCTTATCGACTGCCGCCATCTGTGTCTTCTTTCTTCAGAAACCAAAGAGGAAAACAAGGAGGAAAAGGAGATGGAGCAGGAGCAGGCGGACGCCGAGTAGTGGCAGGATGAAGTGGAGGGCCAAGTGGATGGAGCCGCAGCCACGTCAATGAGTAGATCAATCAAAAAAGCCGTCCGTCGAAGACGAGGCCAGCATTAAATGCCAGACAATAATGACCAATCGGAAGAATCTTAAATGCATCATCACGTTTCCCCCAGTATCCGGTGAGGTTGAGTCCCTCCAGGCCTCCGCCAGCCCCCTTTTTGGCGATAAGAAAAACAGAAATTCATTTCGCAGGGTCTTCAGCATTTCGTGTTGAAACTTTTTAAAAAGATAAATAAATGCATTTTATTAATTGAAAAAGTTGAATATATAACCTGATCAATTTATTTCTTTATTTACCAATTTATTAAGAATATTTAATTTATTTACAAGTTGAACTTTATGATAAGTAAAGCTGATTACCCCCAAAATTTTACTAAAAGCTAAAGGTTAAAGAGGTAACAATTGTCTTTTATTAATTATGTAATTCAAACATATTTTCATGTTCTATAAAATATAGTTTAATTTATCCTTTATCCTTTATATATATATATATATATCCTCAAAATATTTAGATATTTTACATGTAATTCGTGAAAAGGCCTGCGATATTGTAAGTCCAATATTTTTAGTACAAATTTACAAAAATTGCCATAATAGCCATGAATCATGCCAGCCTGTATTTTTAAAATAAAATTAAGCCTTTTATTTTACTTCAATTTAAAATAGGTAAAAGTTTCACTGTGAAAATAATTTTAATTCATTTAAAAAATATATACAAAGAAACCTATTAAAATAATTAATAACAAAACTAAAAAATATTCTATTTAATATTCAAAAGATAACAATTCATAATTATGTTAACTCCATGAAAAGGCTTCCGGCCGGAAGCTTCACCTTTGAACTTTCTTCTTGGAATTTCTCTTTGAAAACGAAGACAGGACTCCAGGCCAAAGACAACATATTTTCCTAAGATAAATTCTATAAATTTGGGAAAAAGTCACTGTCTCATATTTGGGATTCCTTTTGGTTTTAAAGTAGAACTTTAGTTACTGATAAAATGGAATAGGAATTTCTAGTTCAGCTGAAAAAAAAAAGAATTACTGTTCTTTTTGTATTGCAATAAAAAAAACAAGAAAGGCTTAAAAGAGCTAAGCAGGACCTAAGTTTTTAATTTAAAAATGCATTAAAGTAAGCCTTAAGGGTGACCTTTACAAAGTTCCCTTAGTTAATACCATCTAAAATGTAATATTAAACTAGTATTCCTCACTTTGTCTTAATCTCAATCCATCCCCCAGCTTCCGCTTCGATTTTCTAACCCCATTTCCCACCCATAAATACAGATAATTGGTCAATTGCTAGCATATTTCATAACGCACTCGAGCAGCTCCGAACATCTGCAAGGCTCAATCAATTCAATGGCATATCGAAGGCCTCTAATCCCGGATCCTGTGTGCGTGCGCCCCATTTGCCGGCCGTTGCGTTTGTTTTGGCTAAATTTAATTAAATTTTCATCGCCGCCCCTGCCGGCAAGGCAGTCGGACCGGCTTCACGGGTGTCCGGGTGCCCCTCGGATGATGCCATGACGATTAGATTTTATTAAAAAGCCAAATATGCACAATTATTATGCTACGCCAACCACTTGACAGTCCACAGGCACGGAGTGTATGCGCGCCAGGAGGAGGGTGGCGCCGGAGCTCATCTACAACTTGCCAGCAGCCACCACCACCACCACCACCGTCGTCATCATCATCATCATCCGTCCATTAACAATGCTCTGCACTGTCTGCGGTGGTCCTTTTTCCTGCCCCTTCCCTTCGAAAATTCGCTTATTTGCTTTTTAATAAAACAGGTGCTCGACCTTCAGCAAGTGATGCCAGGGGAGGGGTTGGGGGCGTTGTGCGTGTGTCACTGCTATCTTTTATCATTTAATTTCGCATTCAAACGTTTCGCACCCTCGCCATCAAAAGGATATATGCAGTGAAAGGATCACAAGGACGGGCCGGTGAAGGGCAGGCAGCGGAGTCCTGATTCCACTGCTGATGCCGGGAAGTGCGTGCGGTCTTCACTTCACTGCGACGGACGACCCAGCGTTGTCATTTTTCATTTTGTACACACAACACACAGAACACAGTACACACACACAACCCCTCGCATACCCGAAATTTGTATACGTCGAAAAGTCCAGCATTCCAGCCGGAAAAACGGAATATCAGCCGGGGGGAAGCATTCTGGACGAGGCGGAGCGGAGGCAGGGCCAGACCGGGGCAGTCCTGGCAGCTTCATCCAGATCCGAATCCGGCAATTAGGCCAAGCGTAAAGCGTGCTGAAACTATTGAAAAGGACAAGCGAGAGATATATAGAGTCAGCGTATTCGGGGGAGGACTTCGTCCTGCCCTCCACTCCGCTGTGCGTATGTATATGCCAAATCGTTTTGTGATTGCCGAAAGCCGAAAGCTGTCTTTGGACTTTATTGGCTTTTTGGAACGAGATTTCATCAGCACTGACAGAAAGTAGAGCACGAAACAGCGATTGAGGGGATAGTTTCATTTGTCTCTGTCCCCTGTCCTTTGTCCTGGAATAAAACATCATCTGAGCTCTGATTAATCAGGTTCATTAATCGCAGGGATACATCATAGGGATATTGAAAGTGCTGTTTGGGCTATTAACTATAGATTTTGGTAAGTTATAATATAATATTCATTGATTTGGTTTATATTTAAGTTATTAAATTATAAAAAATAAGAGGAAGCCTTTAAAACTGTGATTAATTTTAATTCTGAGATATATAAACGATATTTAAATAAAATAATTGCCATCTTGTTTAAGTTTATATTTTAATTCATGATTTATAAAAACAACAGAAGCACAAAAACAAATGAAATTAACTTAAAAATGGATCATATTACTTGTACATCGAAATAATTTATATTAAAAAGACTAAATTGGGAT
Organism: Drosophila mayri; assembly: GCA_008042485.1. Taxonomy (NCBI): domain Eukaryota; kingdom Metazoa; phylum Arthropoda; class Insecta; order Diptera; family Drosophilidae; genus Drosophila; species Drosophila mayri. Next base: position 38,891 of record VNJN01003541.1, on the reverse strand, counting down.
CCTGAAATTAATTTATATTCTCAAGTTTCAAAATCTTTACAATTATGATTATAAAATACATTTATCTTATCAAGTTTTTGACTTTAGAAAAAACTTTGGTTGCGTCTCCCTTAATAACAATTTAAATTAATATTATTTATATATGTATTTTGTAATCAAATGGTTAATTCCATAATTCCAAAGCTCAATCCTGATAAATTGAAATCCCATTGAAAGCCCTCTCCAACTCTAAAATTTTCTCTCACTGCATCCTTCACAATGAATATTGTTTGAGCATTTTTTGGACAATCATTTCTATTATCAAAAGTCATTGACACCCTTTTATTTATTTTTACATTTATTGTTTTTCCTCGCCTCGCCCCTTGCGATATCCCTGCGATAATCGCTTACATGCCACTTGTCCTTGTCCCTTCGACGAGGGGATGCTGGCAGGATGGCGATTCGGGGGGCGGAGGACAATGCCGTGAAATAAGGATTAATGGTGTACACGATTATTTGTGCCGGGCGACGGACAAACAGACGAAGCGAGCGACAGACGGAACATATTAAAAAATACAATACGAAAACTGTCGCGAGGGCGCACAAGGATATTCATGGAGGATGGTGTAGGTCGAATTTAATAAAACCGGGAGCAGGCAGGCAGGCAGCCCCGGCAACATCTCGAGTGTTTATCCTTGTGGGTGGCTCGAGTTCGGGTTCGAGGGATGCTGGTTGGGCTTTCGCCACGCTTCTGGTTGACTGACTGAGTTCACTTTCATGAGAGGGGTGCTCCTCAGCGTTCGGCTGACAATTGTTTTCCCTGCCCGGGCCGGGCCGGGGCTTTCCCTTTATTCGTATGATGAAGAATTTATTTGAAAATTAAGAAGACAAATTATTTAATTTCGACTTTATGAGCTTTTTCAGCGACCCCCCCGCTCGGCTTCAAGTGTACGAGCGGCTTTAAAGGACGAGGGCGACTTCCAGGAAAAAGGGTTCGCTGACAGCGTCGGCCATTTTGTGACCCCCCGAAAGCTAAGCCAAGAGGGAAAACGCGTTTTGCATTTTATGCCCAACGCGGTAATAAACACGCAGCCAAGGCTTAGAAAATGGGAACGGACGCGGACTTGGACTTGGCACGGGGCACGCCACAAACTTAATTTCATTTAGTTTTATGTACATTTCATTAAGCAAAAAATGTCCAGGCACCGCGACGGCAACGGCAACGGCAACGCCAACAGCTACCAACAACATTGAAGTGTCCGGAGCTCGGACTAGGTCCTGCATATACAATAAACCCCGACTAGGGACTATATAGCCATGGCTATATAGCCTCAGCGATGGCGACTTGGGGACAATCAAGATAAATAGCAAACGGAATTTTTATTGCCGAAAGGATACGACGAAGGGCGAAGCCGGAGGCAGGCCGAAAGAGTTGAAAGTGTTGACGTGACTGCTGTGTCCTGTGGCCTTTGTCCCCGATATGTGTGTGTACACACACAAACACACACACAGAACACTCGACACTCACTCTTGGCCAGGACTAGGGAAAATTGTCAGAATGTTTTGTATTTTCCAAATTTATTGCCGGTGGCAGCATTTTGTTGTCGCTGCGACCATAGATTATCTCATCGTTTAGAAGGGCCTAATATGCGACGGAGGCAGTCGCACAATATGATTTATCGCCGACCTACCGATATATGATCGTTCCGGCTTGTCCTTACCTTTATCCTTTATCCTTTACCTTTATGCCTTAATGCCTTATCCCGGCCACCGCTTGACACCGCTTCCAGCGGCTCTCCAGCTGCGAGCCAAACATTTTTAATTACACTTTTTACAAGAAAATTAAATGGCAACATGTCATCACTAATTAAATTGTTCTTCTTTTCGGTCTGCCTCCTCCTCTCCTCCTGCATGTGTGTGTGTGTGGGAAGCGATGGCTGGGAAGGACGAGGATTGGGGATTGGGGACAGAGGACTGGGGAAAGGGTTGCGCTAGATGATGACTGCGTTGATAATGCGAGGAAAATACATTTATCAAGCGGAGTGCGATAGTGCGGCCTGCGGCACGGGCTATTATGTTGTCCTGGCCAAGCAAAGGGTCATAAACGGTAGCCGGTCAGGATATGTAAGCCATATCTGTCGCCAGCTAATGATCAGTAATTGCAATTAAAAATATTTAGAAAATATGTAAATTGAGGGGAAAACATACAAGCTAATTAATATAAATTGGAATAAAAATTAGAATAACTTACTTTTAGGGAGTTGTTGCTGCTCTAGTAATTTATTTTACTTTACAAAAATTATATTTTATTCTCAAAAACAATAAAGGAAAAACAAGCATATCAATATAAAGTAATCAATATCAATATCTGAAGGCAGAGCGATCGTATAGCGTTACTCTTGGCTTGTACTACAGTACAATTTTTGTAAATACATTTTTCTATATCTATAAACTTGTTAAAAACAGATGTATATATGTATCTATGAATGTTTTCAACGGCTCACCATTTACAAATTCAGATAATTTCCAAAGTTATAGAAGTTTAGGGGAGAGCTTTTGCGCTAACCTAATCCTAAAATGTATCCTTCTTTAACATATATTTCAAAAGCGAATTTTCAAACAAAACTCATCAGAACTTGAACAAGTTTACATATTTTCAATTAATATTGTGACCAAATAAATGATTTAGAGAACTTATTAGGCTAATTATTATAATGAAACCTTAAAATATAAATTATACATTAAATACATTAAGTCGTTAAAAAAAACTTTTTTAATATTAAAATATTCACATTTTTGTCATTTAATCAATATATTTAAAATGTGAGAAGGCAATACTAGCTTTCGTACCTATTATTTTTCCTCCTATTATAATAATTGCGAAAAGCAAATAAAAATGTCTATATAGACTGGTGTCAGCTCTTAAAAATTTTAAGTTAAATAAATTATAGAAAAGGGATATTTCCTAAAATAAAAAAATTTGCCAAATCCTTGATAAAATTTTAAAAAATTAATATCAAAGATAAATACGAAAAATATTGCAATAAATCCAGTAATAATATAAAACAAAATTCAAATAAATCTGGCATAGGTCCATTTAGAGAATATAAATCTATATGAAATATACCTTTATTATCTATAAACAATGCAAAAAAAGTTCAGTCGAACAAATGACAATAGATATATTTTTTAATATATTAAAATCCTTTATTAACTTAATTAAACTTTAACAAAGGACTTACGTTTTGATCGGTCATTATCACACACTCCAAAATTTGGCACAACTCAAAAACTGATAGAAAAAAATTTAAATAAAAACTATCTTATTTTATGAAATGTTTTGAAATGAAATAATTTATTTGGAATTTCGTCTCATGTTCTCAAAATGCTTTTTTAAATTGCAGCTAAATTGGCGGCTTGAACTGCTTGGAACTGTTTTTTTTTAAATAGTGCAAAAGGTACTGCTTGACAGAACATTCGATATATATTCGATATCGATGTTGAAAACATCGATTTATCGACATTTCGAATAGATCGACTATATCCAATTCAAAAACATCGTTTATCGCCATTTATATCATCGATGTACCGATAGTTACATCACTACTTCGTGGAACGGACTTGCCATACGAAATTCAAGTAAAGGTTAGTAAAATTTAAGAAAAGTAGCCTGGTCGTCTCATTTACTTGTGCGAACCGAGTGAAAAGTCAAGGCCTGCTCAGGTACAAGTGCGTTTTCAAATTATAGCCTCAAAATTTTACACGATGCGAGAGAAAAGCGATTAGATTTGTGCATGTGTATCCGTCCTCGTTTTTTTGACGGCGAAAAAGGCAGGATGTGAAATCAATAAAAGTGCGGAAAACCCGAAGGCTGCATCGTCGTAACTGGGGAAAAGTGATGGTTAAACAGTCGAAAACTGAGGCAAACAAAAAGTTAAATCAAATGATTCACTCCGAAAGGCACACAAAGAAAGTTTCGCCCGCATGGGTGTGTGCGTGCCTGTGTGAGTGTAGGTACACATATTCATGCAACAAAATGGCGGCGGCACTTCGGAAAATCTCAAATGCTGTTGACGTTGCGGCCGTAGTTGTTTGTCCCGCTCTCTCCTTCTGTCCCCCCGGGGAAGACACCCACCCCTTGAGTTTTCCTAGCCTCACTTTTGGCTTGCTCCGATCTCTCCCGTACTGTATATATGTATGTACCAGAAGAGGCCAAGTGCGTTTCCATAGATCGATTGTTTTTGAGCAATATTTCCCCTTGAAACAACCTAAAAAGACTTGGAGCTGTGGGTGTGCCACTTGGCCAGTTAAATATGCAGACGCGGGCCCAGCAAACACTTGTACACGAGCCGAGCGCTCGAATTGAGGTCAAAATCATCCACAACTGGGACGGGGCGGCAGCGGGAGTGGGCGGGTGTGTTTCCTCGGGTCGGGGTCGACGCCTCGCTGCAACGGGGTGGGTTTTTTCGCATTGGGGTGTTTAGTTAGTTCGGGACTTAGGAACGGAGGAGGGATGAGGGCATTATTGCAGGAGAATCGAAAATATGTATGTACCGCGCACACACAGAGACGGCTTGGAGACAAAGACGACACAGTGCAGGGTTGTTCCCGCAGTAAACTCACACACACAGCTGCGGAGAAAGAGACTTCTGTCTATCCCCAATCAATTTAGGCAGCAAATAAGTACCAGCAGTGACTCAGCATGCTAATCAGCATATACTAGATATCCCCTCAGCTGCTGCTGCGGCTGATGATGTTTGTTTCCCGGGGTCAAGAGACTTTAATTCGGTGGCGCAGAAGAGCGAGAGCGAGAGCCCCAAAGCTGGGGCCATAAACCCCAACACAAAGAAAGGACACTGACACACAGACAGATCCAGCTTCTAGCAATTCGGCCATCCCGCTCGCTCTCTCTGCGTTCTTTCCAGTATCCAGCATGGGAAGCGCGCGCCAAACAAAGAAAGTGGGAACAAAGAAGGAACAAAGCAAGGCACATGAGTCAGTCGAGCGAAAGTAACTAACTACCGAGCTTAGTTGGGTGCAAAAGTTTTCAGTTGGTTAGTTAGCATTGATTAAACCTGTGGTGTGCTGTGATTAATTACAATCTTCTCGGCACTCGCCCAGCCTGGCAATCCACACACACACACACTCACACAAACACGTTTCGGTGGGAATGCGGCAGTCCAGCAGTTTAAATTGGCGGGAGGGGGTGGGATGGGGACGGGACTGAGAAATAAACTTGAAGGCGCTCAGCGAGGTTATTTCCATTAAATGCACATTTCCAGTTTGCATTGGCTGCCGTTGTTTTTGTTATTGTTCCGACGCAGCAGTTGAAATTGATTGTAAACAAAAGCAGGCAAACACACACTCACTCACACACATGTGTAGATGTAACATCCGATCGAGATGTTTTTTAAATTACAGCTGCTTACATGCAGTCGTTACTCAAACAAGAGCGACGATCAGTTTACGTGTATATTATTGTCACAATTGTATGTAATACAGTTAGTTCCGTCTGGTCCTATATTTTCGCTCGTGTAATCTGTATATTTTAGTCTTTCCTATTTCCTTGACCGCCTTATTAATTCACCAATCCACGCCTCTTGTTTTCCCCCTCCGCCATCCAGGATTCCCATATACGCAAGGCAATACCGATACCCGAGTGTGACGTGACGTAACGAAACGGAGAGACCAATCCCAAGTGTTACGCAGGACTCCACGCAACTCCACTCCACTCTTACTGAGAAGCGGCGGCAGCAGCAGCAGCAGAAGCAGCAGCATCCCAACTCTCCAAAGGATCCAACCGTCTAGGCAACCCCTTCCTTGTCTCTGTGTGCGTACGCGTGTGTGTGTTAAAATTTGTGTATCCGTCCGAGGATCTGTCCAGGACTAGTAACAAAGAAAAAGGTCCAGATCCCCAAAAACCCAGACCCATCCCCAAGGAAACGGGGATAACAGAGGAGACACAAAGAACGGGAGGAGACCCACCCACGTGCAAGCAGGAGCACGCTACCTTTTCGCCCCCGAGTCGATCCAGAAAAGCAATCACCATTCCTCTATCAACGTACGACGCCGCTCCCCTTTTGCACTCTTACGACGACAGTCCGCAACGTTGGGACATCACCAACGGGCACCAGGCAGGCGTCATCATAGATCAGTTCCGGGGCGGTAAAGCGATCACCATTGAGGGAGGCACCAGCACCGGTGATACGGCGAGCATCGGCGGCGGCAGCGATTTACGACTGGTAATAACGGCCAATCCCAGCGAGATCGAGCGCAATTACGAGCAGCCAACCAATCGCGGTGGTGGCGGAGGCGGCGGCGTTATCGGCGTCAGCTGCGGTGGCCAAACCCCACCGACACCCTCGGTCGGCAAAACCCTGCTAAACACCAGTCCCAATCTCTTGCCGATCACCACAGCGACCGATACGTTCAATAACCTCAAGAATCTGGTTAAGATCGACAAGGGCTCCTCACCCTCGGCATCGAATCAGGGAGGCGGCAGCGGCAACTATCGCAAGGGCTCCAACGGCTCCGGCTTTAAGAGCAGCGGAGGCGGCAACAACGGAACTCAACCGGCCTTGAGCGGCAGCGATCATCAGGGCGGCAGGAACGGCAGCCGATCATCTGGTGGACCGACCGGACACTTTTCCACTGGCTATAGCAAGAATTCCGCCAAAATTCGCCAACACGATAGTGAGGTGAGCCCAAGACCTCGACGATCTTACCAGGGTGACTCGTCGTCGTCGCGTTACTATCCAAAGAATAGTGACATTTTGGGTCAAGGCATCAACAGCGGCAGCACCGACAGCTACAACGGCTCCTCCGGTAGATACCATCAGGACCAGCAAGGCGGAGCGCATCGTGGTAGTCGCAGCAACTATCACTCTAACTCCGATGGCAGCTACAATCGATCAATAAACTCGAACTCCGCTGGCGGTGGTGGTGGTTCTGGAGGACCAGGTTCAGTCGGCAGCTCTGGCGGCAGCAATTATCGCTCCGCCCGCAACTACGAGAACGGCAATGGGAGCAACGGACCGCAGCCACGTTACGGCAGCGGCAACGGGAACGGCAACAGCAGTAATAGCAACTCTAATTCCAACTCATCGTCTGGCTACAACGGAAACGCAGCGAGCTCAGTCAGCAGCGGCAAGACAGCATCTTCGTATGGGGCTTCTCGCGGCGGCAATGATGGAGGCGTGAGTGGTGGATATAGCAACAATTACCGCGACAGCTACGAGGACTCGCCATCGCACCAGCGCTACACCAACAACGGCCTTGAGCGGAACGGAGGCGGAGGAGGATCAGGACCGGGATCGGGCGGTGGACCTCGCACTTACGGCAGGTCGGACTACGATCGTGGAGCAGCGCCCAGTCGCACGCCAACCCAGCGCAACGGCAATGCGTCGTCGGCTCAGAACACTGGCTCTACTTCCAATTCTTCGAACATTTCTGTGAACTCAGCATCAGCAGGATCAGGAGCAGGAGGAGGACCAGTTTCCCATACACAGCAGCAGCAGCAGCAGTCACATCATCAACAGCAGCAGCACCAGGAACGATCCCAGGCGGGCAAGGCAACCACACCGCCGCCGATTACCGGACGCTGGATACCACCATCGCTGCGTCCGCAGCATGGACTCACCCAAAGCGAGAAGAACGACGCCGTGTTCCGGCGCGTGAGGGGTATCCTGAACAAGCTAACGCCCGAGAAGTTCCAAGAGCTGAGCGATGAGCTACTGAAGCTTGACCTCAACTCCATTGTTATTCTGAACGGCGTGATTCTGCTGATTTTCGACAAGGCCTTGGACGAGCCGAAGTACTCGTCTATGTACGCGCAGCTCTGCAAGCGACTGTCCGAGGAAGCCCCGTCATTCGACAAGGAACCAAACAACTCTTGCACCTTCTTACGCCTTCTGATCGCCGTCTGTCGCGACAAGTTCAACAATCGGCTAAAGCGCGACGAGAACGATAACCGACCGCCGCCCGAAAATGAGGCCGACGAGGAGGAGCGCCGCCATTTGGCGAAGCAGCGCATGCTCGGCAACGTCAAGTTCATCGGCGAGCTCAACAAGCTCGACATGCTGTCGAAGACCGTGCTGCATCAGTGCATCATGGAGCTATTGGACAAGAAGAAGAAGCGTACGGCCGGTGCGCAGGAAATGTGCGAGGACATGGAATGCCTGGCTCAACTGCTCAAGACTTGCGGCAAGAATCTGGATTCAGAACAGGGCAAAGAGCTGATGAACCAGTACTTCGAGACGCTTGAACGTCGGTCAAAGTCTTCTGAATATCCACCAAGGATACGCTTCATGCTGAAGGATGTCATCGAGCTGCGCCAGAATCATTGGGTGCCACGCAAATTGGGCACAACTGACGGCCCCGTCCCCATAAAGCAAATACGCTCGGACGATGACTCGATTATTCGCACCCCGTTCCCCAATCGCAACCGGGACATGCGTAACAACGATCGCGACTCGGACAGCTGGATGAATCGATTCCATCTGAATATACAGCCCGGCGGCTACAATGACATGTTTAGCGGACTGAGTGTCACGGGAGCTTCTCCGATTGTCTCGCCGTAAGTAATAATATCTTGTTTTTGTTAAATGTATGGTTATATTCTGGAAGGTAGATGGAAAATGGCGTTCTGTAAATTCGGCATGGTTCCATTTTATGTAAAAAGTAACCCAAATTGGGTCAGCCAAAGATGAGGACGTAACCTTGCCGAGTCATGACCCACTTGTGTGTGTTTCTCCAACTTATTTAATTGTTTAATTCATATTTTTGTGAATTTGTTAAGCTTTTAATTGAGTTTTCATTAGGATGTTTTTATAAAGAAGTTTATAAAATATATAGGACATTTCTAATTAAATATATCCTTTATTTTTTTCTCAGGTTCGCCACCAGCTCAAATCGAGGAGATCGCGATCGGGATGGTCGCCAGTACAACAATCGCGGCGATCGCAACAACCGGGATCGTGATCAGGGTGGCGGCGGTGGAGCCAACTATGGCAATCGCTACAACAAGCACAACCAGAACGGTGGTGGCAGCGGCGGCGGTTCGGGAGGAGGCTCCTCCAACAACCGCGATCGAGACGATTCGCGCCGGAACAACGATCGCGACAGGGATCGCAACGACGGACAGTATGGGGGTAATCAGCTGCTGGGTAGCAAGGAATTGGCACCGAGGTTCAAGCGCAACTTGATCACTACTAACCAGGATGCGGTGGAGAACTTGCAAATGCGCCCGGCAGCCAACTCCTTGCTCTTCCGAGCGGCCTCCCAGAATCAGAAGTTCCCGGGAACGCTGCCCATCTCAACGCCGCCCAACGGCAGCAGCAGCAACCAAGGCGGCAGCGGTGCTCAGGGCAAGGATCAGAGTCAGCTGTCCAACTCGCACTACCCGATGCTGGGCACGCCCACCTCCCATCTGATGAATCCGACACGTCCGTCGTCGACCCCGTCTGCTGAGTACGCTGACAACCGGACGCTGCTGGGAGTACAGCAGGAGAGGGGCCTTAAGGCGACCTCTTCGTCGCCGAACTTTGGCTCGGCATCGGAGAAGTTGGGCGAGCAGGCGACCGAGGGCCCGGCGGGCAGGAAGGCCTCGCACGACGGCAGGGACCAGGGCAAGAGTGGATCTTTGGAAAGGCCCAGTACCCCGGCAGGAGGCGCTGGCTCGGCCAAGCAGCAGCAAAAGAAGGACAAGGGCCCTAGCAAGGAGGAGCTGTCCAAGAAGGCCAGCCAGTACTTCAAGGAGAAGTTCTATTACGAAGAAGAAGATACAGAGGATACAAAGGCCGATGAAGAGGTGAAGGTGGCGGAGGAGGATGAGGCAAAGCAGGCTGATGGTGAGGCTGCTCCAGCGGATGAGACGACTGCAAACGATGATGCCGCCACTCCTTCAGGCACTCCAGATCGCTTCGCTGAGCTGGTGGATGGGTTCCTCGAGCTGAAGCTGCCCGAGAAGTCTCTGAAGGATGTGTGCATTAACCTGCTGATGGACGTATTGGACCGTGTGAACGATGTCTACTTGGATCGCGTTGTGCGCTTCCTGCAGGCCCTGCGCAAGCAGTCCAACATCAAGCCCAACGTCTTGGTCGAGGTCTTCAAGCAGCTGGTCAACAAAATGAACGAACGCGAGGCACTAAACCCACGCATCACGACCCTCGTGGCCAGCGTGCTGGCCAAGACCGTATGCGAACCGGCTCTGTTGAAGCTGAACGACGTGGCCAACTACACGGACAACGGGCAGCACTATCCGCTGTTCCTGCTAGTGCTGCAGCAGCTGTCAAAGAGCATCGGCAAGGATGCACTGGAGGAGAAGTTCCGAGCGAGCAAGGTGGATCTGATGAACAGCCTTCCAGAGACGGACCGTAACAAGGAGCGGCTAGCTGCTATTCTGGAGGACCGTCAGCTGTCCTTCCTCTATCCCCTGCTGAAGGTGCAGGCCGAGATGCTAAAACAGCTGCAGGCCGATCCCAATCCCAACAACTTCTACAAATGGATCAAGGCCAATGTCGACAACAAGTACTACAAGGACCCGGGCTTTATCCAAGCCCTCATGACCGTGGTGGTCAAGTACGTGACCAAGGAGTCGTCACTGGCCCCCAGCCTGGACCCCAAGGAGCATCCGGAGAAGGCGGTGACCCAGAAGGAGCAGCAGTTGCTCGAGACCTACAGCCAGATGCTGCAGACCTTCCTGGGCCAGAATGAGCTCCAGCTGATGGCCCTCTACGCCCTGCAGACGTTCTGCTACAACGAGAATTTCCCCAAGGGTAAGTGAACTTCAATCTCTAATCTCTGCCAGCCGCTAACCGTTCTCCTTTTCTTCCCCGCTAGGCATGCTGTGCCGTTGGTTCAAATATCTGTATGAATCTGAAATTATCGAGGAGGAGGCTTTCGTTTTGTGGAAGGAGGAGATCTCCGACAAATATCCGGGCAAGGGATCCGCTCTGTTCCAAGTGAACGCCTGGCTGACCTGGCTGCAGGAAGCCGAGTCCGAGGACGACGAGGATTAGTTGGGAGTGCCACCTGCCCCGCATAACGACAGCGCTATATGTTTATCACTTCCAATATATTTATTCACAAATCGATAATCGATAATGATTACATGATGAAAAATATGAATATTTAACAAAGCAAAACTCTTAAACAAAGATAATAACGAGCAGGATGAAAGTTTAAAATCGCGATTTGCAAATCTTAGTCAAATTATAGTAGAAGAAAAACAAAACACAAAAAAAGAAACTATTAATCCAAAATTATTTGATATTCAAACGAGTTTAACAAATTAATTACCTATAAATAAACGCAATAGAGAGACGCAGCAAAGAAACTATATTTAATCCCATACAACAACGCATAAACGCAAGCGAAATTAGTAAATTACCATTGACATTTTCAAGCATATTATACGAACGTAACTAACTATTAATTAGTGAATTTCATCTCGACTCTTTTTTTTTTAATTGTCTAAATATAACAACAACCGGAACTGATTTTCTAATCGAATAATAATCTTTGATTTCTATTGTCTCAGCCTCCTTATTTTGATATACTCTCTCCCTCGCCCGATTCCCCGATTGTGTATTTAATTAAGTAGGTCAAATATCAAAGCGACAGCGTAAATATATATGGAAAAACAAGCAAACAAACGAAAACACCAATCGATGCGTGCTGAGGGAGAGCGAAACAACAAAAATCTGATTGTAATTGTGAACAAAAAATATCGTATATATGTATTTTAACTCAACAAAACGTAAACATGCAAAAAATCTCGCCCACATCAAATATAGAGCCTTAAATAAATGCAACCAACACTGCGAACGGCGAAAATTCAAGACTTTTATTTATTCAACGGGGCTGACTTCAAATGTTGGCGCCATTTATCGATAGCTTTTAGTTAATGCCTCTGGGGAACCCTGTTTTTTTTTAGTACTAACCAACACTTCAGCCGCCCCAAGTCAAAAATCTGCCTTTTCATCGTTGTTTTTATTTGCTAAACCCTAAAATATTTCTCTTACACCTGAATACTCTGCATCAATGGAGGCTGTAGCGGTTAAGGAGTACCCCAAGACCGGCGGAGATGGTGGACAAACGCAGGAACCCGCCTTGTTTACCTCACACTGCTTCCACTTGGACGGCGGACATGTGCAGTTTACGGGGCGAGTTCTCAAAATGCAGGGAAGCACCCTGCTCTTTGTTAATGGCCGGGAGGCGGAGACCTTCGACGAGCTGGCCATGGCCATGCCCGACCGCTATGACCCCAAGGGCAAGGCCATATCCGCCTCCATTATGGGCGATCGGAACCAAACCGACTCGTCCATCCTGGCCGAAAAGCTGAGCAAGCGCTACCAGCGGCAGTTCTACGTGAGCGTAAACGTCCAGATGGACCGATTGCTGTTACCGCTGTTCGAGAAAGCGCTAGTCACCTACATGCACGACCATCTGGAGCACTTCGTCTGAGTACGTACTTTATATTTACCACAACGGAGTCGTTGCATTTATTTCTGTTTCACGTGCACACACAGGGGCCGCCACCGATGACACGGCGCCGCGTGGGGGTCACTGCCGCTGGATGCATCTATTTCGGGGGATCGCCGGCGACCCCACGGACGCAGCACCGTTCTTGTCTGGCCCCGCCGATCTCTGATCACCGCTCAGACGGCATGCGTCGGCCGAGTGAGCGCGCAGTTGAAACGTATCGCAGAACAACCGATTTTTGTACAATAAATTTATTGCCCCAAGTAAGTTTACAGACTGCTAGACTGCTGGCCGTATGAATTCTGTGTGCCGCGACTCGCGATAGTGCCCACCGTGTAAGGTGGAGGAGGTCAGCCGCTGGGGGAGTGATCGCATGCCGGCCGCATGCTGACCACGGTTCCATCTCGTTTGTGAAGGTCGGTTAATGGGCTGCACCAATGGCTGGCTGGGTGATTTTTTCCACGGAATTGTTTATGCGACGACGATTGGCAGATCTCGTTCAACGGAAAATTGTCTTAAAAGTGTTTGATTGTGTTTGATTTTATTATTTTGTGTTTAGGAATCCAAGATTAAGATGAGGTTCTTCCCTGAGTAGTTGAAATAAAATAAGTTTAAAGATGTTAATCCATTGCTTGCTCACTTGAAGTCGTGGTAACCGAATTATATTTATTTTAAAGCTTTAATTGAGTTTATAGTGAGAGTTAGACTAAACCGAACTTGAAGAAAAAGGGGTCTTAAAATATAGAGTTTATTTTTATTCTCTCTTTGTAATCAAGAAATCTTTTGTTTTAAGAGTATTTTAAATTGGCTTACGTGATGATTGGCAGGCAAGCACAATAAAAATATGTGTTTTGAAAGTGAATTTGTGCACAATAAATGTACATAAATATGTAGAAAATACATATATATTAATTCTTATCGTTTTCAATGGAATTACAAGAAATTTAATTACGTTTACGAGAATTATACGTAGTATTGGTTTTCTTTTAACTAAAAGCAAATTAATTATTATATTTCAATTCATATTCCTATACCAAAAACATAAGAACATGTTAGACCCAATAGTTACTAAGTAATTACCAAAGTCTGTAATCAATTCTGACCATGATTGGCATAAATGTGGGTTATAAAAAGAACTCGTGTACCAAATTATCGAAAATCTTTGCAAGTACGTTGTACAAGTGTGACTAGTGGGTTTTTATTATTAATCATTGCCAAGCTGACTTGTTTTCAATTTTAAACTTGTGATAGATCATAGACTTTTTCAAATTCAAATGTTTTCTTTTTGACTTAGTTGTGATATTTGATAAACTCCCCTAACTCGGCTCCTCGAAACCAATTAAAAAACTGCATTTGTCGGTTTCCCAAACATATTCATTTCTTTAATTTTCTGTATATTCTTTATATCCTTAAACCTAGATAAATATATATTTTTTACATTCAATTGTGATAGGTAAATATAATTAAAAATCCATTTATTTGGTTTATAATAAAGAAGTTATTATTAAAATCCTTCCAAAGTTAATGTTTAGCCGCACCTTCTGAACAATTTGTGGATCAATCTGCCAACCAAAAAAAGTAAAGTCACTTCCTGCGTGACTTTTGCAAAAATCCAATGATTATGATATCCAATTTCTGGTCCGCTTGAAATCAGCATTTCTCTATAAACGTTCCTGATATCGAGCATAAATAATTTTACTTAAAATAACTTTGTAAAACTATAATTACCTTCGATTTCTTGTATCTATTGGCATTCTCCGACGACTTCCTGCTGCGACATCTATCGTAAATCTAAGTCGCGCGATTAGCCTGAAGTCTGAATTACCCCCGCCAAGAATGCCAGTCATATATCAAGGAAAAAAGCCCCCAGCGGCTTCTAGTTTTAACTTCAATACACTTGCGTTACCTTTGAAAACTTTTCCGCTAAAAGCAACCAAAAAGAACAACAAAAATCCACAAATTAGGAAACCAAACAAAAAACAAACAAATTGTGCTGTGCCCCTCATAATGCCCAGTCTAGACGAGATATTGTCAGAGGCGTATCAGCGGGCCAGCAGTGGTAACTGAAGCAGTAGGAGCGATATGCTCCTAAATAGCAACACCCATTGAACGGGTGTATAAATAGAGCCCCTGCCGGAAGGTCTGGGCTCCGGGGTCCGTTGTGTGGGCTCCCACGAATGTCTGGAATGCTTTTTTTCCTTTTTGGCCATATCAGACTCTGTCTGGCGATAAGCGGCGTATAAATAATAGTTCCGAGTCTCCCGAAAATCGAGGCAGCCCTCTGTAATAAACCTTCAATGGATGGGTGGCGATGATGGCGGGGCAGGTCCATGCCGCAGATGCATGCCCGTGTCCGTCTAGTGTCCATGTCCCAGGGAGTGATGACTGGTGGGCCTGGGTCTGGGCATGATGGACTTTGGATGTCTGTCGCTTGGCGGCAACAAAGCAATTAGCCTTCCGCGGCGATCATAGTCAATCACTCGGCTCCCGTATCAGCTCCCAGTGGGTTCCACCGCGACCCGATAACACTGGCTGGACTTGGACTGGACCCTTCTCCCTCCATCGCTGCAGCATCGCTGCATCTCTGCATTGCGGCGGTGATAAAAAAAAAGACAAAACAACCCGAAGCGAGCGCACGCCCACGGCGTGGTTGAGAGATCCCATGCAATCCGCTCCAGCAGGGCTTATCACCATCGGCCACCACCAGACCGGGCCACCTTTGCCAGCCATCCAGACCCCGCCGGTTATCGGTCGAGTGTTGTTAATTTGATAGAAATATTAAAACATCATCCCGCCCGGCTGCCTGCAATCCGGATCGATCCGGATCTCTCGAATGTCTGTCGCCCAGTTGGGTGCTTTGGATTTGTTTTTATTTACGCCGAGATTCGGACCACGGAAAATTAATAAGTGCACACGCTTCTCCTCCTCTGATCCCCAACAGAAATATTCGCCGATGTGTGCTCGCGGTTCCTCGCACTATAAAAGCCTTATCAGTCCGGACTCCGGGTAGCTTCTGCCGCTGGGTTCTGGGAATGTCCAAGGGGGGGAGAACACAGAGTCAGGTCAGTGGATCTGAGGGGGATCTGGGGTGGCTGGACGAGAGGCAATCGGGCCTTATCGATGCGCACGCTCGCGCGCCATACAAAGTTCATACTGGCGGTGCCAGAAAATCCGGATTTTTTTCTCCTCCCGTTCATTTTGGATGATTTAACGAGCGACAAGCGCTTGCCAAACATAAAAATTAGGTTAGGCCGGGGTCCTTCATCATCGCCATCGGCTGTCTTCGTCTGCGCCCAAGGCCACGCTCTGGAAGATTCCGCTGAACTGACCTCGCCACGCGCGACTGTACTTCGGTCCGTTCGCTTATTATTATGATGATGGCGCGTTCTGTGGTCTGATTCCCTATCTATTTATAAATCATGATTCCAAATCTGTTTCGTTCCGCTGAGGGGGGAGACGAGGGGACTGGGACTGGGGTTTGAGTACTCAGCATTGATCACTGGTAATGGCAATGAGTCCACCTGTTACAACGCTGATAGAGGGCAAGGGCTTATCAATGTCCCTGATGTCATGTTGTCTTTACGTAAGCCCCCGCCAGACCCCACTCGGTGGCCCGTGCAGGGTGGCCGGATTACGTCCGATCCGGGGGTGGGCTACACACGAAGGTGGAGCGAAGGTTGCTCCGCCAGTGTGTGAATCACGGGCCCAGACAGCGCCGCCTGATAGCGCTGATAGCCATTGCCGTAGTCGATAGCAGCAGCACCACCAGCACCCAGCAGAGCTGGCGGAGCACAGAACTCCCGTTTCCCGCCGCCGTACCGTGCCATTCACGTCATGGCGCAGAAACTTTCGGCACAAGATATGGAACAGCGGCAGCGGCATGTGGCGTCGTCGTCGTCTGTTGACTGGAGATAACCATGTTATCTCAGCGCTGCAGACGCAGGAGCAGCGCCCACACAGTGAGGTGAAAACGCTGGCCAAACCCAAGAATGAAATTCTCCAACTAGGGATTGTATAAATATATAAATTATATGATATATGCATAAGAACAAGCGTATGTTTGGTTATACCCAAAAACGCAGTTCTGTGCGTTGGCGACATGCCCCTCTGATGGCCTTCTTTAGGAACCTGAAGATGGTTCTAGTGCTGAATCTTGAAAATAAAGTTTTCTGAATGAAAAAATTATGTTATCTTTTATCAGATTTTGTATATAATATCCAAATCCATTTAAACCTCCTTTTATTAATATGTTTTAGTAATTCTTAAGCTAAATCTTTCATTATTAAGCCCGTGCAGATGCTTGAACAGAAGTAAGGGAGTCATATAATCATATATTTTCTATATGATGAGCATCTACTTATTATTAAAACATTTCTTTAGGGTTTACAATATTAAAATTATATAAAATTCACAAATATACAAACTGTGGCTTCAAAAAAGCCTAACATTCTTTCATTTTAAATTTATTTTAATCTCAATTTTGCATTTTTAATTGGTATTTCTGTTTTCTTGATTAAAAAAAAACAGAAATTACTTCATAATCGTTAGTTATTATTGTTTTATTTTTTACTCATTTCCTTTATATATTTCTGAATCATAATTATGATTAACTGGAAGTACCAAGTACCAATCGAACATTGATAATGCGGTTTTGTGATCTTTCTGAGGGTTGTTTATTCCAGATTCTAGAATCTATAGAAACTTAGACCGCACAGTGACTTTCCTAGATTTTCTGGACTTCACCCTCACTTCCGAGAGCTCGCTCACAATGTTGTTGCCTCACAAATACCCATTGCCTATTTTTTCCGAGTGCACAGCTGGTGGCGAAGTTGACGTACCTGGGACAGAGGCAGGCCAAGGACTGGGGATGGGGTGGCGGGGGTAGGTGGGTGGCCTGGCACGGAGGTGGGGCTGTGCTGGCGGGGAATTCGCTTTGCGGTACGAAGTGCAAGTCAGGCAGACGGCACTGCGGCGATAACGCTTGCCCCCCAAAGAGCGATCATTGGGCGCACACATGCAGGATTGGCTGGCTCGCTGGTTTTCCACTTGTGCGTTGATAAGCACACCCAGACCGCCGCCCGGCTCCTCCTCCCACACCCAGCACGGAGTTACACTCACGTAGTGTGTGCTTTTGCCCCAGATCCACATTTGCCCCAGTCTGGATTCTTTTCCACTGCGTCCGCTCGCACGCACCTGCTCCGCTCCGCTCTGCGTTGCTCCACTCTGCTCTGCTCTGCTCTACTCGGCTCTCTAGTGTTTTGGTTCCGCCAGCCAGCACCGTGCTCCCCTGGCCCGTCTGCAGCCTTCGGGGCTGATAAGAGGCTACTACCATGTCCGTCTGGCTGCCCTTATCAGCGGCCGGGTTTCGCATATTACCCGAACGCCAGCAGGCGGGCGGCTCATTCGTTCGCAGAGCGCCTTAGCGAGAGCACCAGTCCCCCAATCTTCTACTGAAAACCCGCTTCCACCATGGATATCGTATTACAAAAGTCAATCTTCAACAGCGGCCCGGCCAGAGGCCCGATATACGAGCCGCCCGCCGGCTACTACACGCCGTACAACACTCCGCCGTACATAGCTCCGTACTCACCGGATCCGGGCACTTGGCTGGCGGATCACCAGCCGCAGCACCAGCAGATGCAGCACATCAGGTTCCCAACGCCGCCCATTACGCCGCCGCGTCCAATCAACGGATACGGCTCCGGCCAGGACTACCACTCGCCCGCTGCCCATCGTCACCACCATTATCGTACGGAGTCCGTCATCATGAAGGCCCAAGGCCAAGACGAAATGTGCCCCAGCAGCCCCGCGGAGTTCCACGACGACAGCAAGTCCTGCAGCAGCAGCAGCGAGTGTGGCACCAGCCACGATTTCGTGTGCAACTGGATCGAGTGCGATAGGTAAGAATCCGGAGTCTTTTATGGGTATTATTCAGTCTACAGAGAGAAAAAATAGTTAGAAAAATATCTTCAAGATAAGGGATATTCATTTAAAATATTTTATCAATATTTAATGTTTAATTTTGAACTCAATTGATGACTAAGAATTAAATCTTCCCGGAACTTACCAGTACATTTCCCTTTAAAGCCCGTCTTTATTAATCTTTGAAATGAGATAATTGCGATCAGTTCTTTCATATATTTATATAGTACTCAGTTACCAGGCAGTTGACCATTAAAACTGATTACCAGATTCAACAGAAAAATCCAGCAGCCGCTGGAAACGGTTGAACTTGCGGTCTGAACTTTGTGATAAAGCTTTTGTTTGGATTCATGGCGATAATAACACAATTTTGGATCAAAAAATCGAATTTAGAGTCAAGATAACCAATAATTAGTTAAAAAACAATTATAAAGAATAATTATTTTACACCTGTACTAACTCCTACTTTTCATCTTTGAACTTTACAGAGTTTTTGATACCCTAGAGGCCCTCGCCCAGCATGTTACCCAGCGGCACGCCATTGCCTCCATCGGCGACGGACTCTACTATTGCCGCTGGCGGGGATGCCAGCGCAGCGAGCGTGGCTTCAATGCCCGCTACAAGATGCTCGTTCACACCCGCACCCACACCAAGGAGAAGCCACACCGCTGCCATCTGTGCGAGAAGTCCTTCTCGCGGGCAGAGAACCTCAAGATCCACATCCGGTCGCACTCCGGCGAAAAGCCCTACAAGTGCAGCTTCGAGGGCTGCCAGAAGGCGTACTCCAACTCCTCGGATCGCTTCAAGCACACGCGCACCCACTCCATGGAGAAGCCGTACATGTGCAAGGTGGCCGGCTGCCAGAAGCGCTACACGGATCCCTCGTCGCTGAGGAAGCACGTAAAGACCTTCAAGCACAGCATCCACCTGATCGCCAGCCAGCCGCTCACGCTGCCCACGCACGCTGTTCCCCGCCTCCTTGAAACAAGCAGCGACTCTGCCTTCATGTGCCTGCCCGCAGCCGCCGGCAGCGTAGAGTCCACCTGCTCCTCCGCCTCCGCCCGCTACTACGACGACGCCAATAACGAGCCCAGCGACTACTCGCTGAAGCCCAAACCAGATGCGGAATACTCGCCCAGCTACTGGCTGAGCGAACGGCAGCACAGTTACCTTCAGAGCGAGGACGACTTCTACGTAAAGATGGATGTGGAGTCGCCCCTGGATCTGCGCATGCACAGAATTTGAACTGGCCACTGATGCCTCAGTGTGCCTCTTGTCTCTCTCTTCCCCGTCTCTAGTCATTGTGTGCTGTCCCCCAGCTCTTGTCACTACTCCTAGATTACTGTTTAACCTGATTAAAGACTGTTGTATTTAAAAAACAAATTTGGTTTTGAGGTTGGGAATTAATGGGTGGAATAAGTTCAGGGAATGGGAATACTTGAATCCGAAAACTTTAATGTTTTCTGGGAATTAGCAAAGATCAAGAATTTTTAAAGCCCTGGTCATCAGCCAGGAATTTTCCAAGCATTAGTTTTAGAAAACACAACCTACGAAAAGTAATTCTTTTTGATTATCTCCATCGTTCTATTAAAAGATGTCTTCCCGAAGCATGGTTATTGAGGAAGCAATACCCGTGAAATATTAATCTTGTTTACCAGCTTCTATTCCTCTGTGGAGAGAAGTCTTCATAAAATTATTGTTTTTGATAAACATATGGACAAAAGTTTTCAATTTTCTCTACTTCAACTCTTACACTCTTCACATATGAAGTAATCGAGTCTCTAAGAGAATGTCTTGGCTTAAATTTTGAGTGGAAATTCACCAAAAATAAATAGGTCTCAGCACAACCTACAAAAAATACTGCTCAAACTATTCTAAAAACCCCAAAAAAGACAGACAGACATTCACTGAACCATAACAACCAATTGGAAAATGCCACGTGATCACTACAATCACTTTTGATAATACTTTTATAAACCTACACAGCGCACCTCACCTCAATCAGCTCTATTATTTAAGGGGAAAATCCCCAATTCCTCAGGGGCTCGAAAAGGGAACTGGTTATTGGAAAATATTTATTGTTTAAATGCTCGCATCTAGAGGAGTTATTCTTTTTCACAACTGTTGACAACAGATTTAAATCTTCTTTTAGCGGCTTATAGGAATGTTAGTTTATCTAGAGATAACCTCTCGTTTCTTTTATACAAACAACAAGAACAAACAAAATAAATAGCAAAGTATTTCACATTTTGGAAATAGATAAATACACTTTAAAAGCGGTATTTGCGTATATACTGGCAACGTACTACATACTTGGTAGAACCAAAACATACAAATTATGTTTACATATTATTATTATAGTTGCACGCGCGTCGATTAAGGAAATTAATACGTTGAAGTCCCGTTCATCCGGGAATCTGCTGTACACCATTGTCCGTATTATTTTACGCCCTAAAGAATCGTACGACGCGTACGATATATTGTCGACAGATCGGGCACTCATTGAGCACCTTGCCACAGCTCGTACAGGTGGCCATGTGGCCGCACTCAAGAAACACGCACTCGATGGGAGCGTCCATGCAAATTTTGCACAGCTCATCTGTGGCCAGTTTCTCCACAGCTAAATGGGAGAATAAAAACCTATTAAATAAATATTAAATCAAATGACAAGCATACGCTCACCTGGAGCCTCCCGCATGGTTTTCCACAGCCTGCTGACGCGATCAAGCAGTTCCTGCTTCTCGCAGCAGCCCTTGTAGTCGACGCGGTGCAGCATGAGCACCTCCTTCAATTGTTTCACCGTCAATGCCTCCAAGTCTTTTCTGTTAAACAAAAGAAATATTTCATTTTCGATTTTAGTAACAAAAAAATTATTCGTTTCGGACTTACAAATCCTCAAAGTCTTCCAAGTTTACGAAGCGCGAATCAATGCAGGCGGCGGGCTCATAGTCTGAGGGCGCCGCATATACATGTATGCCTTCGTCGTCCCAGCGAATGTCATCTTCCTGCGTTGGCGAGAACTCAATGGTCGGGGTTATGGGCAGGTCAGGGGACCTTCCGCCGGCAGCCACGCTGATCGCGTCTACGCTTAGAGGCGAAACAGCATGACTGCCCGATTCGGAGGCTTCCACCGACTTGGTACGTTGCTCCAGGTACGTGAGGAACTCCTGAAGCTCGCGCTTGATGTCCTCCTCGGACATTTGCGAGTTCTCCAGGTGGCGGCGCATTCTCTCCACATGCCGACGAATGTTTGTCTTATTTTTTCCGCAGCGCTGGCAACTTTGGCGATGGGAATGCGCATGGAGGCCGGGTTCAGGCTGCTCACTCAGCGTGGACAGTCCCAGGCTCAGCCCTGGTCCACTGGGTGCCACTGGCGACTCATCATCACTGGAGTGGTGACGGCGATTCAAGTAGCCATCTGAACGGCGCCGGGTCACCTTCTTTGTGCGCTGAGGCACGGCGGGATGGGACGCTGGAGTTGGATTGGCCGGACGCTGGTCTACGTTTAGGGTCTGGGTACCCTCGCACACTTCCTGCCTGCTGTCTTCCCCGGTTGCCGGTCTGCTGCTTCGAAGAGTAACCTCCAGAATCTCCTCGGCGGCACTTGTGGTCGCCGTCTCCTCTACAGCCTCGATCCTGTTCACCTCCAGCACCTGCCACTGGTCTAGGAGGCTGCTGTTGGTGTCTGTAGTGGCCTTACTCTCGTCGGAGATGCCGCCGATGGCTCCTAACTCTTCGAAACTTGACTGCGAGGAGGCATCCGCTTTGGAACTGCTTGAGCCCGGCTTGGAGCAGCCCGGACTCGTGTTGTTGGCAGTGGCCGAGACCCCAGGGCCATCCATGGTCGCCTCCAGGGCTGCGTCAAGGTTCGGCACCGGTGGGACATTCACCCGACCACTGGTGTCGGCTCGGAGCGAAAGCGATACGCGTTCGCTAAACGTGGCCATAATCTCGTCGTCAGAACACTCGCAGTCGTCGGTTTTGCTATCACGGATGTCGTCATTGGCCGCTGGGCCCTGAGAGGACCCTTGGGAGCCGCGGGCCTGGCTGTTGCTATTACTGGGGCTGCTTGGTGAGCCGTTGGCATCGCGATTGCTCGATGCTGGCGTGGAAGTTGAGGGACTGCTGCTGCTCTGGCTGCCCCCATTAACGGTGGCCGCTGGCTGGACGTGGACCGAGCCACTGCGCTGCTCCCCGTTCACGGAGCTGGCGTATGTGGGAATCTCGCGAGTGGACACCCGCGGCTGCTCAAAGATATGTGAAGGCGCCTCTGCGGGCTGCCTGCTCTCCGGCGGCTTGGTACTAGCCTTGGAATCAAACGCGGCAAACGAGTCGTTTATGTTGTCGGTTAGGTTGGTGAAGAAATTTTGGCACGACTGCTTGAGGGTTTCTATGGGATTGGCCTGCCCGCGGCCCGGACTATTAGAGGAGGCGTTCGAGCCGCGTCCAGTGTCCATTTGGGCCACATGAGCCAGCACCAGGCCGACCAGCTCCTCTTTCTCTGCAATTGAGCGTCTGGGTAATCCGAGGAACCAAGTAATTAAAAACTAGTGGCATGACTCACCTAGACAACCCTCAGTGGAGATGTGTTTGGACTGCAGATAGAATATCAGATCCTTTGGCTTCAGCTTCAGCAGATCCGTTCTGAGCAGCGGGCGCTGGGCAAAGATAGAGCATCGCTGGCAGCGCCTGGCCACGATACAGTTGGCACAATAATAGCGTCTAAGAGAAGATAGGCAATATAGACAGTCAGATCGAATGACTCTCCACGAAATCTAAACGTCGCCGAATGCCATTATTACTCACTTGCAGTCGAAGCAAGCGCGCTTGCGACGAAAGACGGTGAACTCGACACCGCAGCTCTCGCAGGGCATCTTGGCGGCCGGTGCTCCGGAAGGTCGGTCAGTGGGGCTGGGGCTGCTTCGATCGACCCAGTGGCTGTATCCTTGCTCCTTCCTGCTCCCCTTCCGTCTGCTCACGCCCAGAGCGCTGGCATTGCATTTGTTTTTCAATGTCAACGCCGTGAATCACTGCTGGTGGGTCGCAGTCCTGGCAGCGGCTCTCATGTCCGCCTCGCGGTTATTTGGTTACGACAGCACTGGGATTCCCCTCACAGCCTATTTATGGGCGACGATTTCGTGGGCTCTTGCAATGATTTTGTGAATTTTTATCTGGCAAAATAGCAACTTATAGAGCTGGATCACGGTAGTCGATACTCGATAAATATAAACTCGATGTTGTACCAACTCTAGCGATTGCAGTTGCAAGGCCGCCGTTATCGGTCCAAGCCACAATCGATAGCACCGCCAGCTGGCGCTTAATTTAAACTGGGACTAATTTTCTGTAATAAAAGAAACCATTAACACTCAGCTCGATTTCCTCTTTTAGTTGCTTTTATTTAATTCACATCCACTACTTACAGTTAAGTATGTAATTGTATGCATTTAAATATAGGTAAGTGCCATAAAATGTTGCAATCTTGTTTGTTGTTAAAATAATACATCAATTAGTCGCTAAATATTATTATATACGGTCTGCCTTTTGCTCCGCCTGCAAAGTCATTTAGTTTTATGTATATACACATGGGTTTTTCTTCCGTTGATTGAGCTTTTACGAAATTCTTGTCTCGATAAGTCTTTAATTACATAAACAAATGCGTCCGTTGCTCCGGCCAAATTGTTTCTCATAATAACTGATGGCAGTTGGAGGAGGAGGTCCTCAAGCAGCGCCAGCACCGCATCGTTCGTTTTCAGTGGCTATACTTGTGTGGATTTTCTTTTCCGTCCTGTTTCCTTTCTTAGCGAGAACTAAAGCAGCAGCAGCAAGAGAGCTAGTAATCAAGGGAAAGTGAAAATGTACATGTGCTATTTCTATATTGGCGAGTTGAACGTTGCTTGTGGCCCTGAAGAGTGTGGAAGAGAGTGCTGCTGCTACTACGAGACCCGATTCGGATCCTCGGCCTTGCAGCGGCTCTGCAGGGGATCGTCGTTGTTGTTGTCATCGTCATGGATGCCCGCCGACTCCAGCGCTCGGTTCTTCTCGTAGTCGACAAAGTCGTCAAACAGACTGGGCCACGCTTCGGTGTCGTCATAATTTTGTATATCACATTGTTCCGTAAAGTTGAGGTACATGTTCCATGTATCCTTCGGTATGCGGCGAATATTCGGGTGCTTTTCGAGGAAGTGTATCCAGTTGGAGAAGAGATCAGGTGTTTGTACAGTGAACACTAGTTTCCACAGGTCGATGGCCATCTCCAGGGAGAGGACGCGCTGGTCGGGCTCCAGGCCAAAGCTGAAACAAATCGATATTAAAGATTGGATAGATTCCCTTTAAATAAGCAATGTCTCACCGAAAGGTGAAGCGGTAGAGCTGCTTAAACATCTCGGCGTCCGCCTTGAGCATCTCAATTGTCTGCTCCAGTCGCAGCCGGATGCTCTCTATTGTGTCCGCCCGCATCTTTAGCAGCCCCTCGATGAATTCGGTCTTGGTGAAGCGGCACATCTGCGAGGCATCCAGGCACCAGGCGAGGACGAGTATGGCGAACTCATCGGGCTGATAGTTGAGGTCATTGCACAGGCGCTCGATGCCGTCCGTGAGTATCATGTCCTCGTCGTCCGGATCTTTGTACACGTCGTATAGTTGGTTCAGGCTCTGGTGCGAGACCTCCATGGACTCCTTGACAGCTGTTCGTGTTGGTGATTGTGTTTGGGAAGGAGGAGGAAACGTGTGAGTGGTACTTTATCAGTGCGCGACGCTAAAGAGGGTTGCTGACTCACCAGTTGTTATGATATCGCTCATGGTGGGCGCAGTTCCATTAAGCAAACCTAAAGACTTAAAACTATTACGCTTAGTATCACAATTGTTTGCTTTTGCTGGCTTGAGTGGAGTTCGGCTAGAGAGCAGCTCATCGGTTTCTGAGGGGAGGAATGGGAATGGAAGGCGACCTTAGAATGAGGCGGTTGCAGCAATTACTGCTATTCATCCATATGGAGCGTACACTTACCGCGCGGCCGATCGTTGTAGAGGGCGCAGCGCTCGTTGGCATTGGGATTAGTGCCCACCGATTCGTAGCAGTTGGCCAAGCTGGTGGCCGCCGGGCAGGCGTTGGAGTTGGAATTGGGGGACGAGGCGTTCGTTGGCAACGATTGTTCGGCGGCAGACTGGAAGCATTTCAGGCAATTGCCCATAGTGCGGGCGGCGTGCTCCTGGCTGCTGACCGCTGGCTGCCCTAGCAGGAGCTGGCGTTGGCTGCCAGTTTTGTGTGTTAACTTCTGGGCGACACTGGTGAGGGTAATTGTTGGTGTCTATTGTAGTTGTTGGCGTGGTAGTGACTCCTGCTGGCCCTATTCGCTGGGCATCGGCGTTGGCACTGCGATTCCCGCTGGCGTCCCCAGTTCCAATTCTCCAGTGACTCTTTGTTGCTACTGCTACTACGATTGTTTCTGGTTCTGCTACTGCTGCTTCTGCTGTTGTTATTTTGATGCCTCCTACGCAAACGCACACTCATCTGGGTGTCTGTGTATACGTGTGGCTGTGGCCCTCACGCGTATACATATATGTACATGTGCAGCTGCAACTGCTGCAGCAATCACCACCACCACGAATCGTGCTCGCTTGTGCTTGTCCTGGTCGGCGCTCTTCACATCTTCACTTCAGCACATTGCATTTGCAGTTTAACTTTAATTTTTAACCGACTTTATTAACTAATTTTTCCTCCGTTTTTCACTTGTTAAAATGTATCGATAGTAGTGATGCTGAAAACATCGATACATCGAACATCGATGTTCTTTTTAACGATGTTTTCGGAGGTTTTTCGATGTTTTTGTTGATTTCGATGTTAACCGATGCATCGATGGTCTATGGTAGAGGGGGGTAATATTAATTCGCAGCAAAAACGGGGCGTTTTTTAAAAATTCATTGCAGCGGAACGGCTAAAGATAACTTAAAAATTTAAACGCCACATAATAAAACAACATTTGAGGAATTATTAAAAAATATGTTTCTTAAAAATAATTTACAGGTATGGGAGCTATTTGAAATCTGCCGAGTCTCCTTTGGTTTGCATTATGCATCCTAACTATTGCTAGAATCATCCGATATTTTATAAATAAAATGCATTAATTAAAGGATAATTGTCCCGAAGTACTCATATGATCGTTATTTTAATTTTATGTTTTCTGATATTTAAAAAGAAAAATAAAAGTAAAAAACCCTATTTTTAAGCTTAAAAAAATAAATTTTGTTAAATAAAAAATGAAATAAAATTTGAAAAAATTAGAAAAACAACCGTGTTAATTTATTTTATGAATTTAAAGTTACATTTAAAAGTTAAAGGTAAGTAAAGCAGTCATTTGGTTGCAGAAGGGGACTAACCCAATAGTTATAATAATAACATAATAATGTAAATAATAAAATATCCTTTGGAGTACCCAGTTTTGATTTATTATGACAAGCAGAATATTACCATATATATTAAATATAATATAAAATATTAAACTATAGCAAAAACAATTTAAATTAAATTAAGGAAATAAATTGAAACTCACTCAAAGCTCTCGAACCTCGCTGTAGTCGTCTGGCAACCATTCGGCTCGAAGTTAACAATTTCAGTCAACAACATGCAGTCGGAGTGGTAGAAAGTGCTTCTGGGTAAGTGCTGTGCTACGTGCATATTCTACCGATCGCGGAGGAAAAGAAAACTTTCGGGTGGCCGAAAAAGAAAAGTGTCAGGTGGGAAAATCCCACTTCCTGTGCATGTGAAAAGCGGTCATGAACGGGGACACCAAAAACTTGATCCGCTTCAAAATATGTGTGTTGTTTGTGCTGTTTATTTACGGTGCAAGCGGCCAACGTTGTGTGTATATCCGTGGTAAAATGCTCGACTGCCCCCCGATTTTCGGCATTTTGGGCAATTGAAAACCAGCCAGCGCAAGGTTGACTGAACTTGGGGCAGATGTTGTTATTGCTGTTGGTAGTTGAGAGTTGAGAGTTGGGCTTTGAGCCCGATATGTAAGCCAACTCCAGCTCCAGCTCATGTGTGTGGTTGTACTAACGTTGGCAGTGCGCGTATGTGGCTAAGAGTGTGTGTGCGCGTGCGATTCTCCGGCCGAAGACACACTTTTCTTTTTTGTTTTTTCTCTTTTTGTTTTTGGATTATTAATTCACAACGTGTGAAGGCTGGGAAAAAAGGGTAGCAAATGAAATCTGCTTAACGGACAACTCGGTGGCTCATCTTCATACGCTTTTTAATTGGCCCAACGCGCTAGTCACTCGAAGAAATCGGGGCAAAAAACAAAAGGTTTTAAATAATCCGAGTGTACATTATTGATATAATTTTTAAAATAGGTAGAACAATGGATATAATCCCAAAGTTAGAACATAAACCCAGACAAGCAGCTTAAATTATAAAACGTAGGTTATTATATTCTTAAAATCTTGATCTAAATGTATTTCAAAGTCTGTAATTTTAAATATCTCTGTATCCCAGTATCTCGATTTGAAGCTAAAATTAATCAAAAGGTTGCCTCAAATCAATAAAAACTAAATTACATTTCAAAATCTAAAGAAATTAAATCATATTAAGTACTCCTAGATATTTTTTGCAGATCTAGAAGAAATAAAAAAAAGTATCCATACATTTTGAAATTGAAAACAATCTTAAAGAACACTAAAACATTATCCTTTAATACTCCTTAGAATCACAAAATATACAAGCTCTCTTTAAAAACTCAGGAACTGCAGTTTCCTTGGTATGCATTAAGTGTACATGGTCTTGGCCATGGCCGACATATCCCTGGGGATTTGGAGCATGTTGTCCAGGTAGCCGGCCAGCTCATTGACATTTACTTCGTTGGAGCTCTTGTACCTTGATTCATATGGAGGATTACGTGCCTCGCAAATATCTCCCCCCAGATTTTCACACTCCTCGATCAGGTTTTTAAAGTCATACGCAAGGATCCGCGGATTCCTGGTTACCTGTTCCTCCTTCTGCATGTTCTCGCACTCATTAGTGAGTTCCTTCATATCATAGAAATGCTCAGTGTCAGGAAATTGTTTGGATTCGATTATCATGGCCTCGAAGCCCAAGTTAATGTCCGCAGTCCTAAACCAGTTTGAATTATCCATTTGAGGGGTCAAAATGCTCTTAAACCACTCACTGGAATTGTCTTTGGACTTGTTCTGGTGGCCGTAGAGCTTGGATTTTTGCAGCAGGCTGGAATTATCCTTCTTAAGGATTTCCTTGATGCACTTGGTCTTGGACTTTGCCTGAAACTTGGGCTTTTGTAGTAGTTTCTTGTGTTTTAGCGGCTTTATGGCCAGTTTCTTTACTTTTGTATTTTTTGAGCAATTATCCATTTGGTAAATATGCCAGGAATCTGGAGAATTATCCTCAATGGAAAAATAGTTGGAATTATTAAAGTGCTCCTGCCATTTCTCGATACTAGACTTCTCTTGCAAGAGCCCTTGTAGAGGAGACTTCTTAAAGATTTGTAGTTCTGGCACTTGGATGCTGTTACCGGAAACCAAGTCTTTTTCTTTTTGGTAACTAGGAATCTCAACTGGAATATAAGAATAACTCCCAATAGGGAGGTTTATCTGCTGCTTAATAGTGGTAATTTCTTGCTTCATTTGTTCTTTTTTCTCTCCTGAATCCCCTACTTGGTTGGAGCCTTGAAAAGACATGATCCCTTCGTTAACCGAAATTTTTGACTCAACCAGATTAGCGGGCAATTGATCTATGGGCATCCTCCCCTCTATATCAGGCTAGGGATACTATACTATTGTGTGCGAATGTGTCCTATGATTGACTATCTGAGATATATGCAAGGAAGTACACTCCAGAGCCTACTCACAGGGGTTTCAGTTCCGTTCAGTTCCAGTTCGATACGAGAATTTCCACCGCCAGTCTGATTGATAGATAGCAGAATCTCAAGAATGTCTTCGGATCGGTTTCACAAGTGAGTACATGCAATTAATTTGGTTCTATCTTATCGCCAACCCGCGGCATGCACAAGACTCATTAACGCCTTTGATTACCCACCCCCCCGCAGAGCCGCTAAAGATGGGCTGCTGGATGTGCTGGCGGCGGCCACCAGGAAAGACACCAATGCCAAGGACAGTGATTCCATGACGCCGGTGATGTGGGCCGCCTTCGAGGGGCGGCTGGATGCATTGCGGCTGCTATGTGGCAGGGGGTGAGTTTCAGGTTTTGTTACTATATTTAAGCTCTTTTTTACCAATCTTCTTTTAATTCTCTTGCTAGGGGTGACCCTGACAAATGCGACCAGTTTGGGAATACAGCCTTGCATTTGGCCTCCGCCAAGGGTCACCTTCACTGCGTGGACTTTCTCGTAAAGTTTGGTGTCAACATCTACGCTTTGGATATTGACAAGCACAGCGCCAAGGATCTGGCGGCCATCAATGGACGAGATGAAATACTGCGATACCTGGACGTGGCCACAGCCAACTTTGAGGCCAACGAAAAGTGAGGATATAACAAGTTACACCTTCTCGTATAACGTCTCACGGATCTCCCCTTATTTTTGCCTAGAAAAAAGTCCAAAGCCCTGAAGGAGCTGGCCGAGAAAAGCTGCGAGAAGCGAGTGCGCGAGTACATGAAGCGGCAGCAGCAGCGCCAGGAGCCCGACCATGCCGACCACAGTCCGCCTGGCGGGGCCAGCAAGTCGGGCAATATGCTCTCCACGCTCAAGCAGAAGATCTGGTCCAGCCAGGGCAACCTAAACAAGCCACCCAAGGATCATCCGCCTCCGCCGCCAGCACCCACCAAGTTCAGCGATCTTGTGGGCAGCGGCAGCAGCAGCAGCGGCGGCTCCACGATAGCCAGTCGAGCGGGTACGGTCCAGAAGCGACCACCGCAGGCCCAGAAGCAGCACAGCAGCACGTGTCCACACTCGAAGCTGTCCACTGGCGACGGGGACTTCAAGGTCCGGGAGTTGGAGCCGGATGGCAAGAGGACCATCACCTCGCTGACGGGCCTGCAGCGGGACTCCGAAGTGATGTACGTCGGCACCTTTAGTTCGAACGAAGATAGCGTGGGCAAGCGCGGCAAGATCAGCGATGTTTTTGAGTGCCTGGAGGCCGATGAGCCGGATCACAATGATCACCGCAGTGGCTACAGCTCCGCCTTGGCGCGATCCTTCTCCCAACCGGACATTCTGGGCGATGGTCCCTTGGCCCAGGAACTGGGCGAGGAAATGACTCTACAACGGCCAGTGGGACTCTTCGATAGACCCACCATGTTGGGCAGCATTGCCTTCAGGCGATCGGTGACCGCCGCTCTGAGCCAGCTGCAGCTGCACACGGACAGCAGTTCCACGTCCACAATGCGGCATGCGGGCAGCAATCCACCAAAGCCAAGAACTGGCGGTGGCAAGGGGCGTTTGTACCTGAATCTGTCCGATGACACGGACTCCGAGGGCGGCGGACATGACATATATAGCGATGACGATGATGATGATGATCGGGAGTCGGCGGGCAGTGCCCTGCAGCGATTCTTAGCCGTGTGGGCTTTGGAGGAGTACCTGCCAGTGTAAGAGATCCTGGGATAATAATTCCTGAATCTATATTTATATCCCTTTTGATCCATTTCAGATTTCAAAAGCAAGAGATCGACTTGGAGACCTTGATGCTGCTTACAGAGGCGGACCTCAAGTCGCTCGGCCTGCCGCTGGGGCCCTTCCGAAAGCTCACATTCGCCATCCAGGAGCGACGCAATGCCCTGGCCAATCCCGGGCCCCTGGTAGACAGTCGCCTTTAGCTCTTCATCAACTATATTCGTTCTATTTGGTCGTAATACTTTTTAACACATTCTACTAGCCTAGTGTACATACTAAATTAAAGCCTAATTTGTATCACCCAAAGACATTGTGCGCATCCATTCGCTGTTTGGTTAGCCCGCCACCTGCTGCATCAGGTAGAGATTGGCGTAGATGCGATTCAGGGCCATCAGCTCGTCGTGGGTGCCGTGCTCTACGACAACGCCGCGCTTCAGCACGCAGATGAGATCTGCGTTTCGCACGGTAGTCAGGCGATGGGCAATGGTCAGGCAAGTGCGGCCGGAACGGGCCTCGTCCAGGGCCTGCTGCACCACCTTCTCACTCTCCAGGTCCAGCGCTGAGGTGGCCTCGTCCAGAATGAGTATCTTGGGGTTCCTGACCAGCGCCCGGGCAATGGCAATGCGCTGCTTCTGGCCACCGGACAGCTGCGAGGTTTTTCCCAGCCGCGTCTCGTATCCCTGGGGCAGGGCGCTCACAAAGTTGTGGATGTTGGACTTCTTGGCCGCCTCAATGATCTCCAGCATGGAGACATCGTCCCGGAAGTTGTTGCCATACGCAATATTCTCGGCAATGGTGCGATCGAAGAGCACTGGCTCCTGGGAAACCAGGCCAAGCTTGGAGCGTAGCGTGTCCAGGGGGAAGTCCGTGCTGGGCACTCCGCTAAGGTTGACGGATCCCGAGACGGGATCATAGTAGCGGAGCAGCAGCTGCACGCAGGTGGACTTGCCAGAGCCAGAGGGACCCACCAGGGCCACCGTTGTGGACTTTTTGATGGTGAGATTCAGGCCTGCCAGGATGGGAGTGCCCTTTCTCGTTGGATACTCGAAGCCCACGTTCTCGTAAACAATGTCTCCCTCGGATTTCTAAATGGATTTAAAAATATGGAATATTTTAGAGAAGGTTCTTCATTAAAATCGTTTGAAAACTCACCTCTACTGTATTGTAGGGACTCTGGGGGGGATTGGGCTGCGTGGAGGTTGCCTTGAAGAGCTCCATGAGGCGTCCCGCGGACAGTATGGCATCATTTACGTTCGGTGCATAGGCCAAGGCCTGTCCCAACATCCAGGAGCCAAAGATGAGAGCCTCTGCCACCTTGATAATGTCCTCGTAGTCCATCTTGTCGTCAGCCACCAGAATGCCGCCATAATACATGGAGATGCCGTAGGCCAGGAAGGGAGCAGCCTGTCCCAGGGCGAAGACCAGACCACGGAAGCGCACCTTGCGCCGGCAGGCGGCATCCACGCGATCGATCTGCTGGATGTACTGATCCAATACCTGCTTCTCCAGGCCCAGGCCATTCACGGTCCTAATGTGGGTAATGGCCTCGACGGCCACTTGAG
This sequence comes from Drosophila mayri, assembly GCA_008042485.1. NCBI lineage: Eukaryota > Metazoa > Arthropoda > Insecta > Diptera > Drosophilidae > Drosophila > Drosophila mayri. The sequence continues at coordinate 6,370 of VNJN01003541.1, read as the reverse complement.
AGGCATCCTCGACAGCTGCCTTTGCCTTCTGGGCGCTCTTCATGATGAAACGACCCTCCAGGTACACCGATAGACAGACCAGCGGCAAAGTGACGAGTGTAAGGAGCGTCTGCTGCCAGGAGAACACAAAGCCGACGACCATGCCGACCACCAGAGTGGCCACTGCCTGGAGCATAGTGCCCACACGGGCTCCAGTTGCCTATTGAAAATTACAAGGATTTCAGAGTTAGTCATCAGCATGGAGGACACAAGGATCTACTAAAACTTACCCCCTGAACGTTGGAGCAATCGCTGGCCAATCGTGAGCACAGTGCTCCCACCGAATTCTTCTCGTCGTCAAAGTATGCAATGTCCTGACCCAGAATGGTGCCAAAGGCCCGCTTCCTGAGACGCGTGGTCATCTTAACTCCTGCCGAGGTGAACATGTAGGTTTGGAGCATGTTGCCCAGTCCCGCCATTAGGCCAATGCCCACAAAGATCATTGAGATGTTGAGCACCTGGCTGCGCACCTCATCGTCGTCGCCGTTTGAGAGAATTCCAAAGAAGTCGCCGAAGAAGAGACCCCACAGCGGGAAGGTGGAGCCGTGCATGACGGAGGCAATGCTGCCCACCAACATGAGGCGCCACTCGGGGGCATTGAGCTTCATCAGCTGGGTGAAGGACACCTTGGCTACCACCTCCTTTTCCTTCTTCTTCTTGTTGCGACGCTGCGAGCGACCTGGAAAGGGATTTATTGCGATGTTAGTTGGGATTTTTCAAATAATTAAAAGGAAAAATATCCTGATAATAAAAATATTTATATTCCTTAAAGTTGCTTTATGCAAAAATACTTTTCAGTGTAAAATGTTTCTAGAACTCCCTCAAAAAAATACTTTTCAGTGTAATCTCGTTTCAACTTCTGGTTTGTACTTACGCTTGCGTCGCGTGCTGGCCCTGAATCCGCTGTCCCGGCTGCTGCCAGTCTGTAGCTCCGGCTGGCCGTCCTCCTCCTCATCCTCCTCGTCGTCGTCGTCGTAATCGCTCTCCTCGTCAGACAGGTTCTGCGTCTTTTGCAGGGGCCGGGCCTCGTCCCCCTCCGCCTCGGTGGCCTCCTTCCGCCGCGTGATGTTTACCAGGTCGCAGTAGAGGCCTTTGCGCTCCATGAGCTCCTCGTGGGTGCCCTGCTCCGCCACAACGCCATCCTTGAGGAAGACTATTTTGTCCGCATTGGTGATGGTGGATAGGCGATGGGCCACCACCAGAGTGGTGGGTCCTTGGCTGGCCAACTCCAGAGCGCTCTGGACTCTCTTCTCGGAGGTGGGATCCAGGGCAGAGGTGGCCTCATCCAGGAGGAGCACCTGCGGCTGTCGAACCAAAGCCCGGGCGATGGCAATGCGCTGCTTCTGACCACCAGAGATCTGGGCGCCCTTCTCACCCACCTGAGTGTCATAGCCCTTGGGCAGGCGGCTGATGAAGTCGTGGCAGTTGGCCGCCCGCGCTGCCTTCTCGATTTCCGCCTGGGTGGCGGCGGGCCTGCCGTATCGGATATTCTCGCCAATGGTGGTGGCGAAGAGAACCGGTTCCTGGCCCACCACTCCGATCTGGGCGCGCAGCCAGCCGACGTTGAGTGTGCGAAGATCCCGTCCATCCAGTTTGACGCTGCCGGCCTCGGGATCGTAGAAGCGCTGCACCAGCTGGATGAGGGTGCTCTTGCCGCACCCGGAAGCGCCCACAAAGGCCACCGTCTGGCCTGGCTGCACGTCCACTGTCAGGCCCTTCAAGATCTCCACGTCGGGACGGGCGGGGTACCGGAACCGGATGCCCTCGAAGCGGATGTGTGCGGCAATGCTCTCCGGTCGGTCACCCTTCTCGTCCATGGGATCCACCTGCGACGGCCGGTCAATGATGTTGAACAGCGTCTGTCCAGCGGCAGTGGCCACGGCGATGGCTTCCACGTGGGGCGAGGCAAAGCCCAGATTCTGGGCACCCATAATGACAGCAAACAGGACAATGACCAAGACGGCGGGGGTATAAACACGATCGGGCAGATCTCTTTCGTCCAGGATGAGGGTAACGCCATACCAAATGGCCAGGGCCATGCACAGGTAGATGATCAGCCAGGAGATGGCATTGCCCAGGCCCGAATACAGACCCTTCTTGCGACCCGTGGTCTCTGCTGGGATGAGAAGCTTCCCGAAACGAACATTCTCCTTTTCCTGGCCACTGAAAGCGAACACCGTGCGAATGCCGCTGAAGACCTCCTCGGCCACGTTGGCTGCATCGGAGTAGGCCTTCAATTCCTTCTCGGCCAGTGAGCCCTGGAGACGAGCCACCACACTGGTGGCCACAATGATGAAGGGCACGCAGCTGAGCACCACCAGGGTGAGTTTCCAGCCGTAGACAAAGGCAGAGACAATGCCGATCACAAAGGTCATGATCAGGAAGACCACAATCACCACTTTCTCGCCAATGCCCTCCTTGAGCTTGTCCAGATCTCTGAAGAGTGGTTTAAAAAATTACAACATTTAAATAATTAATAAATAAAAAGGAAATGTAAATAAGGAGTTAAGGCTGCCTACTAAATGTTTTTCTTCTTCAGGATGCTTCTTATGAAGTTCCATTTAAGTTAATGAATTTTAATAAACATTTGTATCCCCTAAAAATATATTTTTGCTTAAATTTACCATTGCATCACCTTGTTTTAATATTAAAGTAGTAAAGGTAAAAAACCTAAACATTCAATAGATTATTTATTTATTAACCAAACTGTGTAATGTCTAAAATTCAAATAAAAATTAAAATTGAAAAAGTAAAGTAAAGTAAGTAAGAAAAAGCCCTTAAAAACTTGCCTGTTTCAGCAATTATTTCTAAATAAAGTATATTTTCTGATAAATAAAGAAATATTATATAAAGTTTACTACTTAGTTGCCATTGATTTGTATACTTTTCATATAAATCTTAGCTTTAGACTCGCTACCCACTCAACAGTCAATCAAAAAACGAAATGCAAATTTCACTCATGAATATGTAACGAGATTCCCGCCTTATTATTTAATAATTACCCCAGTTCTGCCTACAGTAACAACAATGATTAAGATAATTCTCGAATTACTTCTGTTTGACTATATTAATATAATTAAGATAACTACGTAACTAGTTCTAAGCTTGCGTTAACTCACTCTGTCATCTTGCTGGCAAAGTTGGAGCCCGAACTGGTGTCGTACCAGGCAATGTCCTGGCGCAGCATGGCCTCCAGGAAGAGCTTGCGAATGCGATCGATCTGATTGAGGGCGATCCTGTTGGCCATGTCAATGGCCAGCGTAATGAGCACGAACATGGCCGCCGAGCCCACCAGGCTGCCAACGCCAAAGGCAATGGAGTCATCGATGATGGCCTGACGGTTCTCCTCTTTGCTGGCATTTGTTCTGCGTGAAAAATGGATTTATAACTCTGTCAGATTCGTGAGGGGACTGGGAACTTACAATTGCTTGCCGCCACCAAACATGGTCAGAGCAAACGAGGGCGAGGAGGTGCCCACGCCCACTGTTCGGTCCACCAGGAGGGATGTGAACTCTCCATAGATGATCATGAAGTAGGGTATAAAAACGGAGGCACAGGTGGCCACCAGCAGGCTGAATATGAACAGGCAGCGCTCGCAGGTGGTTGAGTATCTGAACTGCAAATTGCCAGGATAACGAGAGCTTATTAGAAATCAGTAAAAATATCTCAAGGATAATTAAACTAACCAGATCAAAGTAACTGTACTTTTTGGCTGGCCCTGCTCCAGAGTCCTGGGCCTGAAAGTCGCCCGCCTGGGGCAGCTGTGAGTCCTCCTTCTTGGCCATTGTGTGCGGTGAGATATTTGTGTATAAAGCCTAAGAACAAAGCAGGCAATTGGTAAACACTCCAGTCTAAAATTGGGCCCTATAATTTAGTGACTGCCAATTAAACAATTAGCCGCACAAGACCAGGTTTTATCTGGTAAATCGGCCATTAACGCGGGGCGGCTATCACTACACCTCAAGCGAGTTCATTGGCACCAAACTCTTGGCCAAGAATACTTATTCTGTTGGCTTATATCTTAAAATGTTATTAGGTTTTTCACACCAATTATTCCGCTTCCAGAAAAGTATTTTCCCTTTTGTTCTCGCCTCAGTTAAATTGTAATTAGAGTTTATCTATGCATCTCGGGGCACACGTTATAAATAAACCATTACAAAAACTAAGAGCCACTAAATATTACACCATTTATCACGCTCAAGTGTGTGCAAAATGCATTTATGGTAGCACTCATTATATAAAGTATCTTGACACGGCTTGCCTAGGGCCTCTGGCTGATTAATCAGCAAAAAACAATTTTCCCAAGTCAATTTAAGGAAATTAGTTCGATTGCGAGAATGAAAAAGCGTCCATAAATTAATAAATTAGAAGCAATTGGAAAGCGAGATATGTTTTTTTTTTTTTTTTGCTATATTTATTTATTTATTGCGATTGTCAATTGCCAGGCGACATGCACTTCCCCGGGACTGGGAGCACTTCAAAGATACGGATACTCCGCGATTTAATCAGTTGCGCTTGCTATACGCCACTTACTTAGCACGTGCCGAGATCTGCGGACACTGTTTAACTCTGCGATCGAAGAACTAATATATGTTTATATATTTTTGGTATTTGGCGGTTTGGTCAAGACACTCGAAAGTGCCAAGAGGCGACTGCTGCCGGCGAGTGCGCGATGTGAACTGGACAACCACTGCCTCGATGGCTGCGACGACAGCTCGGTCTCAGATCTTGACACTCGGGCCTCGGGTTTTCGAATTGCAGGCTGATCGAGTTATATATATATATATGTATATGGTGTGTGTGTGGATGGAGGCTATAAACACGATCGTATAATTTAATCGGGGCTCCCCCTGGCAACTGCTTGCGTCCGAGCTGAAGACTCATTCCTGGGACTATCCTTTGGGGTTAATTACTGTGAAAGTAACACTAGTTTACTCTGATTTATTTCTGGATATTAAAACATTACTAACTTGAGCTTTAATTTATTATAAGATTTTTTTACAATTTCTTTATTATTATTTTATTAAGCTTAAGTTTTGATAAACTTATTTTCAAAGTATTTATTAACTTTTAACTATTTATTTCGCCCTTTTTTATTCTCTATCAAACCTAAAGCTTCCTTAAGTTTTCATTAAGACTGTTTAGGCCTTATAAATATTATTTTAAGATTAAAAAATCATTATCCGATTCATGGAATATTATGATAATGATATTTTATTATTATATCATATTTTAAAATTTTATTAATATTAAGTATTGGGTTTTACATGTAATATATTGCTATAAACATTCAAGATAAGCTTCATTATTATTCATTATTAACATTCTTAATTAATTCTATTATAAATCTGGGGTTTCTCTAGAGTTATATGTAAAATATAGTGCTGTAATTTAAAAAAATCAGTTCGATTTTACTAAGCTTTTGTAAAATAATAAATAAATTTGATAAATGCTGAAAATATTTAACAAGATAAAAGCGGAATAATGTACCGCCTTAAAAATGTAACTTAGTTTGTTTTGAGGTTATTCTTTAGTTGAATTTTTGTCAATTCAAAATGGTTGATAGATAATAAATAAATATACTATTATTATTAACTGTATATACAAACTAAACATTTTATTTATGATTTTACAGCAAGAACTAACTTACTTTTATAATAAAAATGCGCATGAGATGCTTTTATATATAAATTTAAAGGTTTAAACTGTACAAAAAATGTTTAATGCTCTTGAGAAACTATTGTTACTTATAATATATTTAGTTTAAATATAAATAGGTCTTTTTAGACCTTTAAAACAAATTTAAAACTAAATTTGAAGACATTGAAAGGCTTTAGAGAGTTCCAAACAGATTTAAAGTGATTGTTATTTGTTATACTTTTTGTTTATATAACTATTTGTTTATTTAAGTCTTATTTGTCCGAGTTTCAAAGGTTATTTAACCAGTGTCGTTGTCTGTAGGTGTTTTAACTCATGCAGATTGACCAGATTAGATCAATTTGGCGTTACGCTATCGCTTATCAGTCGCTCATAACCAGTATTTGTCTAGACTCGGCGCGTATCGGCGGTATCTGTTATTGTTTTGCTGTTTTTGTTTGTTTTGTTTACCCTCCGAGAGGAGATAAGCCGAATGTTTAAGCCAGGCCAAGATGAATGGCGCACATTACACATGCGCGCATGGTTTTCCCCTCGTATTTTTTAAGCAGAACTCATAAGATCGGGGGACTAACCGAGAAGAAATCTGTATCTGTATCGCGTGCGAGAGTGGTGATTCATCCGCTCGCTGGAGCTCAGGTGTGCGGTGGAATACCTGTGCGAAATAAGCGTGGAG
>VNJN01003529.1:0-30970 GCA_008042485.1 Drosophila mayri | reverse complement strand
AGGATCATTGGACGGGATCGGAGAACTGCAGGGCTTTAGTTGCAGCTGACCTCTGCTGTGCCAATTGTGGCTGTGCCAATCATGCTGCATATGATAAAAAATGCCGCATTTATGCACTAAAACTTAAGGGTGTTCTCCCTAAGGTGATGCAGCAGACTTATATTTCTACAAGGTCTGCCTATAATGGGCAGTCTACGGTGCCGTCGGCTATACTGCAGTCTGGAGTTTCTTATGCCAGTAGGACAAGAGCGCAGCAGTTCCAGCCTACTTCAAATCTGGGGGTAAATCCTCCTGGATTTAAGCAGGCAGCCTATGACTTGCACGATGATTTCCCGTTGCTAGGAAGCCGTGGTAGGGCTAGCAATGCCCAGCAGCCTCCCAACGCTGGCCCTGACTGGGATATGACAAGGGTAGTGACTATGCTTCTTTCCCTAAAGAACTCTGTGAAACAGTTGGCCGCCTCCTTAACCACGATCTCGCTGGTGGTGCGAGATTTACAAGCTGGAATGAATATCGCTCATGGGAATCATTAAAGTGGGCATATGGAATGCCAGAAGTCTCCTTGCCAATCGAGAGGAGCTTCTGGTTTACCTCTCTGGGCACTGCATTGATATAATGCTGGTGTCTGAGACCCACCTTAAGCACGGAGAGTACATAAGCTTTGCGATTTCTAGGGGCGGAGCAGCTATTCTAGTTAAGCACGGCCTGACTTGTTACCACCAAAGCCCGATACGGTTGGGACTGTTGCAGATGACGAGGATTGTGCTCAGCTCTGACATGGGTGAACTGGATGTGGCTGCGGTTTACTTGCCGCTCCGTCCTGCCTGGACATGTGATGGCTTTGAGGCCATGCTAAATATTTGTGGAAACAAAGCTATTATCGGAGGTGATTTTAATGCTAAGCATCGCAGATGGGGCAGTGTCAGAGCGGATAGGAGAGGAGCTGCAATTGTGGAAGCTCTGGACAACTTGGGAGCGGATGTGTTGGCCACAGGAAGACCCACCTGTTGGATTTGGATTTCGCACTGTTGAAAGGTCTTTAAGGTCGTAGGCTGACTATTGAAGACTCCTTTGAGCTCAGCTCGGATCACATTCCCCTCATTATCGGCCTACACTTAGCGGGGTGTGTTGCTGTGCCTAAAACGACGCTGCTTCCTTTGGGATCTGATGTCTGTAGGTTTAAGAGGTTGCTGGAGGACTCCATTTACCTGGAAATTGAGATTCACACTGCGGATGATGTGGATGATGCTGCCTTGCTTTTGAAGCAAAAAGTCATTGCTGCAGCGGAGCGCTCTGCGCCCACCAGCAGTCTCTCTATCAGGTCCTCCCCTCCACTTCCCCCGGAGCTTAGGGCTCTAACACAATCTCAGGAGGAAGTATGCAAGGTCCCATGATGTAGCTGTACTGAGGGTCTATCGAAGGTTGGGTAACAGGGTGAAGAAGTTGTTAAATCTTCTGCGGCAGAAACGGTTGGATAAGGAGTTGGAGGAGGCAAGCCCGGACAGGGACACCAACTATCTTTGGAAGATTGTAGGTCAGAGTAAGAGGCAGGCTGCTCCGAAATTTCCTGTAAAAAGAGAAGATGGGACTTGGGCCAAGTCCCCGCAAGACCGTGTTGAGGTGTTTGCTGAGATCTTAGAGGACCGTTTCACTCCCTTCGCAACCTCCTCTGCGGCAAGGGTTGAGCGGGTCAATGCCTCGTTGGCAGTTCCTCATCAAATGGTCCCCCCTGTTGCTCCTATTCTGCTCCCGGAAGTGAGAGACAAGATCAAGAAGCTGAAAAACCAGAAGTCGCCAAGTGCAGATGGCATTTCTAATAGAGTTGCTAAACTTCTTCACGAGAGAGCACTTATCTTCTTGGCCTTTGTGCTTAATGCAGCGCTCATAATTGGTCACTTTCCGTCCTCCTGGAAGAATGCCAATGTGGTGCTGATACACAAAAAAGGAAAGCCCTCCCATGACGTGTCTAGTTACAGGCCGATTAGTCTTCTACCCACGTTTTCGAAGATTTTTGAGCGATGTATCCTTGACAGGATGCAGAGAATACCGGTGGTACAGGATACGATACCAAGGCATTAGTTTGGATTCAGAATAGGTCATGGTACCCCGGAGCAGCTCAATCGCGTGGTGGACTTTATTGTTGAGGGGTTCCAGAACAGGCAGTATGTGGTGGCGGTCTTTCTGGATATTCAGCAGGCCTTTGACCGGTTCTGGCACCAGGGGCTTTTATCTAAGGGCTCCTCCCTCCTCAGCTCTTTGAGGTTATCAAGAGCTACCTCTTAAATAGGACCTTTCAGGTTGTCCAAGATGGGGTTGTGTCGTCCACCAACAGGATTCTTGCTGGCGTGCCGCAAGAAAGCGTGCTTGGCCCAACGCTTTATAATTTGTCCGGTCATGACGCCCCGCTGCACCTGAGCTCTCATAGCACTTGTGTTGCCACGTATGCGGATGACACTGCGGTGTGGGCTAGATCCAGCTGTGTTTACAGTGCCACTGACAAACTTTAAATTCTTTTAAAGAGGTTCGAGAACTGGGTTGTAGATGAAATGTGGCCATCAACACTGATAAGTGCGCGGTGGTCACATTTTCACTGAGGACGCGTACCCAGGAGTCTTCCTTCATGGGCAACTTCTGCCGCAGCAACTGGAACACACCTATCTTGGATTATTTCTTGATAAGAGGCTGACATTTGCCTCGCATGTCAAACAGATTTGGGCGAAGTGGCAAGGTACGGCCAGTCGTATTAGTTGGTTAACAGGTCCAAAGTCTAAGCTAAGTCTGCGTTGTAAGACTCGACTGTATCAATCCCTCCTAGCCCCAATATGGCGCCATCTGACGTTGACATTAGAAGGGAACTTTGAGTACCAGCAGTTGGTGATGTGATAAACTCTCTGGCTGCAAATCATCGGCTTAGACTAATCAGACACCCTAACCCCGTGGCTAGACGGATAACAAGGACACACACATCTAGACGGCTGAGACGTTTTACTATTCGGGAGCTGCCCTCCCGGCGCATTGTCTAATTTATAATTAGGAAGTTCGTAACTGTCAGGCAGTTTGCCTACTTGCTCAAATATATATTTATTAAAAAAAAAAAAAAAAAAAAAAACGTTAATAAGGTTATAAATTAAGGTTATGCCTAGCATAGCTCTACGATTGGCTTAGGAGGGTAAGTTAATTAGGAGATGTCTACTATGATACTAGGGTAATCCCTGGTCAGCATCCCAGTTCAAACCGCGTAGAGCGAAAAGCAAAAAGTTCTTTTAAACCGATTCAATGCGTGTACTATGGACTCCATAATGTGGGCTCCAAACGCAAGATCCATATTATAAGATATATATATATGAAATATATAAATTTTTAGTTACATAAGGGTCATCGAATTCTTTCGACCACCGTTTAATAAACCTCAGCATACCCCTGGCTTTATTCAACATGCACGAAATATGATCGATAAAGTCAAGTTTGGGATCCAGGCGGACACCCAAGTGATCAACTGAGTTATTTCTTTCCAAAGAGCAGCCGTTAAGCTGGTATATTGCAAGCTTGGGAACGATACGAGAGAATGTCATTAGCTTACATTTAGAGCCATTTAAGTTTAGTAGGTTTATACAACACCAGGTTTGGAAGCTATCAAGATCTGTTTGTAAGTCAGACTGGTAAGCAACGTCTTTGTATTGCACGCAAAGCTTGACATCATCAGCGTACATGAGTACTCTAGAATATGTCATAACTTTTGGCAGATCGTTAATAAATAATGTAAACAATAAGGGCCCCTGGTCCCTTGCGGGGCACCTGAGGTGACTTGGAGAACATTAGATAGATTATTATTAAAGAGGACTTTTTGCGTCCTGCCAGTCAGATAACTAGAGATCCACCTAAGAAGATCAATTGGAAATTAAGTCGAGTTTTCTGAGGAGAAGGGAATGGTTAACAGAATCGAATGCTTTACTGAAGTCAGTATAACTTACATCCGTTTGAAGGTTATTCTGGAAGCCCATTTTCATGAGGGAAGTGAGCTCCAAAAGTTTTGTAGTTGTTGATCTTCTTTTTACAAATCCATGTTGACATGGAGAAATTACCGATCTACAAAGGTGCTGCAAATGTGGAGTAATAATGTTTTCGAAAAGTTTAGGAATAGCCGAAAGCTTAGAGATGCCTCTATAGTTGTTGGCCTCCCATTTGTTACCTTTTTTGTGAAGAGGAATAATGAATGACTCCTTCCAAATAATGGGAAAGTTTTAGGTTTCTAAGGATAAGGTGAACAATTTCAGAAGGGGCTAGCACAGGGCATCAGTACAATACCTAAGCACACAGACCAGTATTCCGTCGGGACCTGGCAAATAAACTGGCTTAACACGATGAAGATCTGAAAGGAGAGAGCTTTCTACTATACATGGACAGAAAATTAGGTTCGATCTAGGTAAGTTATAAGAATATGTCTGATTTAGGTCAATGGAAGTGGAGTATGTTGTTTGAAAAAATTGGGCAAAAAAAACGCACAGTGTTACAAAAACTATTTGACTCGTTGCAGGCTTCAGTTCTGTCAGGATCCTAAACAGTTTTATAATTTTCCCAATACTAAACGTAAGGCGGTAACTCATCCTTCCCCACTCTCGTTTGCAAACACAACTGTGAAGACCGATCAGGCTATTGCCGCCTGCAACGAGTCAAATAGTTTTTGTAACACTGTGCGTTCAGTACGGTGAAGTTTGACCGAGCCAATATATAATTAGAGAGGTCAGAACGAGAACCGGTTTTTCTAAACTTCGTGTACAGCCTTGACTTTCCATTTTTCAAGCGACTCAATTCTTTAGTAAACCAAGGTGGTTTATTTGAGATTGAGGGATAATATAATGGGACACAGTCCGAGAAGAATGAATTCATCGCATTGTAAAAAATGTCTACGGCATCAGCCATGTCAGTGCACATGTATAAATCAGACCAATTATAGTCAGAAATAAGATTATTCAGCCGGTCGAAGTCAAACTTGCGAAAGCAGTAAACTCTTTTGGCTGGTCTATCAGACATTTCCTGTATATCAACACCAGTATCGGGTGTCACATCAAAAGTAGGATGATAGGGATCTTCAGGTTGCGTCAGAGGCGCCACTCTGGCTAAACTGACGTTTGCCGGATCAGAGACAAAACAAAGATTAAGGCATTAAGGAAATTCTTACATGATTGACTTGAGACAGCGAAATGTCGAACAAGCCAGCAATAAAGTCATGTTGCGTTGAGGTTTGAAGTGTATTAGAGAAGGTATGTAGGGACCAAATAGCCCCAGGGATATTAAAATCACCCAAGACTACTAAATAATCTCTATCCGAAAGCATACTGGAAACCATCCGAATGGCGGAAAGGTGGTTTTAGAAGAAATGTAATAAAAACAAAGCGACCATTAAATTATAGCTTCACACGTAGGAATTCAACTTCATTGTTTTCCTCGAAAATTACTAATTCTGACGTAAGAGTGGAGTTAACCGCTATGAGGACCCCACCACCGCGCCTGACAGGCCGATCTAGCCGATAAATCGTGAACACAGCTGGGAAAACTTCGGAGCTAAGAATCTCCGGCTTTAACCAGGTTTCTGTGAACACAATAACATGGGAGGGGAATGCAAAACTATCGGAATACAGTTTAGGCAGCTTACTACGTAAGCCTCTCGCATTCTGAAAGGAGATTAACAGAGAGGTATTTAGTTTTTTTTTGACAAAGTTAGAGGATGTAGAGGGCACAGTGGTCGGGGCGGGCTTAGGAAGAGTTATTCCAACAGGCCATTTCTTTTTCTGTGCTTCATATTCTTTGACGGCAACATACTCAGGCCAGAATTTGGTTGAGCATATAATGCCAAAGAATTAATTTGGGAAATTTATTTTGAAGGATGAAATATCCCTAGCATAAGAAAATTTGAATTTTTCCACCTTTAATTTCAAATTTTCAGCTCTATCTTAGCCTCGCAAAAAGGCAATGACATCATCAGATGTTTGACCAGGGGAGAGCCGCGAAACAAATATCTGTTTCGTAGGAGGGATAGCGATGAAGGCTTTTGGTGAGTTAGGCTGAGTGCCTAGAGTGCCGATATTGGCCGGTAGTTCCTGGGGGATACTTTTAGGGGGCTGTGAAGGGTCAAAACTTGTGCTCCCATAGGAGACGAAATTGAAATTTGCGGTGGAACGTTTAGCACCACAGCACCTTCGGGTACCGACTCTTTCCTAACGCTTGACCTCAGAATTCTGGGAGTTAATTCTGAGGTCGAAAGCTGTGTCAAAGGTGGCTGCTGTTGAGAGCCCACCGCTGGTTATTGGGATCCGTCGCAATGCTGCACTCCAGTTGCAGTTTTTTTGTGCCTTGGAGACTCATTTAATAGCGTAAGGCTATTAAATTGTTTATCAAGCGCTAAAAATATGTTATGAGTTTTGTTGAAACTCGATAACAACCCTTTAAAACTGCCCAGATTATTGATTTTGGGAATCCAATACTTCGATCGGATCAGACGTATGATCAACTGATTACCGCCGTGAAGAGTAATCTGGTGGGTGAATTAAATGAGAAGGCGAGACAATCACAGCCGTAGGGCAGAATTATTGGATGGCGTTTATCATACTGGCCGTATTGGTATAAGCGGAAATAAATTTAAGATTGCACTTGCTCCCGGAAGGTGCTTCTTCTCTGCCAAGTACTTCTGCTCTTCTGCTCTGCTCTTGGAACGTAGAGCATACGTTCTGCCTCTCGCATTTCCTCCAGCTTACAGAAGCGTTCTAGAAATTCGTAAGAGAGACTGAAATGAACGTGCACCGAGCGCAGCCCTAGCTCTGTGTTTGGATGCACTTCACTTTGTGCTGGCCATAGCACTTGTGCTCTTTGCAGCCACTCTGGCCCGTACCACTCCATATGACTATCCGCTAACACGTGTAGCCTCGACTGGATAAATCGGCGGAATTTAGTTCGGGTCGAACGTTTGCCCAGCAATCGACTGGTACTGCCTGCGAGATCTTCACTACCCTGGTGGCTACAAATGCGGTCCAGTTGCACGCAGGCTTTCTTAACCAGCAGCGGTCCAGCAGCTTAATTGGAAGAATTGCTGTCACAATTTCGGCCAACAGCACGGCCCCACAGAACTCTAGACGGGGAAGTGACACGGTATTTACCGGAGCGACTCGCGTCTTGGATGTGAGGAGGTTTAAAAAGATTTCCTAACTAAGCTCGACGCGTACATAAATCACCGCTCCAAAACCCTTTTGGGAATCCTCGCAAAATCCGTGACACGCCTCCTGGATTTCAGGCTGATAACAGACCCATATCGGAACGCAGATCTGGTTGAGGGCGGAATACTCACGGAGAAACGCTTGCCACCTCTGACTCATTTCACTGTGAAGCTTATTATCCCAGCCTAAATCTTGCAGCCAAATCTCCTGCATAAAAACGTTTGGAACGTTTTATAAGCGGAACGAGCCATCCGGCTGGATCGAACAACCTCGTGATTTGAAATAAAACCTAGCGCTTTGTGTACGAAAATTTCAATGATATTTCTGGTGGGACAAAATAGAATTCATTGGACTTAGCCCTCCATCAAATTTCGAGCGTTTTGGCCGTGCTTTCTGAATCAATGTCGATGAAGTCACTATAAAGGAGGTGTTCGGCTGGAATATTCTTTAGGATGCTTATGTCGTTCGAAGTCCACTTTCTGAAGGGAAACCCGTCAGAGCTAAGAGCTGCTTGTAATTCTTAGATCGAACAATGGGCTTCGTTTATGGAATTCGCCCCTGCCAGAACGTCATCGACGTACATATGTTGTCTAATAATATGGCTGGCTATCGGAAATGGCCTTTGGGCGGCCTTCATGTGGGCCACGCACAGGCCAGTTTGGCCCTTAGTTACCCGGGGGAACTTTTCCTTGAATGGATTTTTTTTTTTTTTTGTTGGACATTGATGCAGTACGGTCAGTACACTCAAGTAGCCCTTATGAAACCAGGCACGTGCCTGTGACGGTTAGGTATTAGTGGACGCGGTTGAAATATAGAAAAAAATACGAGGAAATAAGCTACCGGCAAGCTGCCTGAATGTTTGCTTGCATGCAATTTAAGTGGGTAAGGATTAAAGTTTTTAGTTTAGGAAGACAATCAGCAAGTGAGATTACCGAGTACAAATCATTGTAACTTGCACACAGTACTCTAAAGGGTTCATGCAGTTCATAGGAGGTTCTACAATGGCGCAAAACTAAAGGTATGTAGGATCTAGTATTATAAAGTTTTAGTAACATAAGGATCATCGAATTCTTTCGACCACCGTTTAATAAATCCCAGCATACCCCTGGCTTTATTTACCAAGTTCGAAATATTATCAATAAAGTCAAGTTTGGGATCCAGACGGACACCCAAGTCATCAACTGAGTTAATTCTTTCCAAAGAGCAGCAGTTAAGTGTGTAAGTTGCAAGCTTGGGAACGACACGAGAGAATGTCATTAGCTTACATTTAGAGCCATTTAAGTTTAGTAGGTTTATGCAACACCAGGTTTGGAAGCTATCAAGATCTGTTTGTAAGTCAGACTGGTAAGCAACGTCTTTGTATTGCACGCAAAGCTTGACATCGTCAGCGTACACGAGTACTCTAGAATTTGTCATAACTTTGGGCAGATCGAAAATAAATAATGTAAACAATAAGGGCCCCAGGTGGCTACCTTGCGGGATACCTGAGGTGACTTGGAGAACATTAGATAAATTATTTTTAAAGAGGACTTTTTGCATCCTGCCAGTCAGATAACTAGAGATCCACCTAAGAAGATCAATTGGAAAACCCATTAAGTCGAGTTTTCTGAGAAGAAGGGAATGGTTAACAGAATCGAATGCTTTACTGAAGGCAGTATAAATTACATCCGTTTGAAGGTTATTCTGGAAGCCCTTTTTTAATGAAGGAAGTGAGCTCCAAAAGGTTTGTAGTTGTTGATCTTCGCTTAACAAATCCATGTTGACATGGAGAAATTACCGATCTACAAAGGTGCTGCAAATGTGGAGTAATAATGTTTTCGAAAAGTTTAGGAATGGCCGAAGGCTTAGAGATGCCTCTATAATTGTTGGCCTCCGATTTGTTACTTTTTTTGTGGAGAGGAATAATGAATGATTCCTTCCAAATAAGGGGAAAGTGCGAGGTTTCTAAGGATAAGGATAAGGTTAAACAATTTAAGAAGGGGCAAGCACAGGGCATCGGCACAATACTTAAGCACACAGCCCGGTATTCAGTCGGGACCTGGCAGATAAACTGGCTTTACACGATGAAGATCTAAAAGGAGAGAGTTTTCATTTAAACATGGACAGAAAATTAGGTTCAAACTGGGCAAGCTATAAGAATAAGTCCGATTTAGGTCAGTGGAAGTGGAGTATGCTGTTTGAAAAAATTGGGCAAAAAGATCTGCAATTGCCTGATCGCCCTTCACAGTTGCGTTTGCAAACGAAAGTGATGAAGGATGAGTTACCGCCTTACGTTTAGTGTTAACAAAATTATATAACTTTTTAGGATCCTGGGAAAATTGGACCCTGCAACGAGTCAAATTATTTTTGTAGCACTGTACGTTCAGTACGGTGAAGTTTGACCGAGCCAATATATAATTAGAGAGGTCAGAACGAGAACCGGTTTTTCTAAACTTCGTGTACAGCCTTGACTTTCCATTTTTTAAGCGACTCAATTCTTTAGTAAACCAAGGTGGTTTATTTGAGATTGAGGGATAATATAACGGGACACAGTCCGAGAAGAATGAATTCATCGCATTGTAAAAAATGTCTACGGCATCAGCCATGTCAGTGCACATATATAAATCAGACCAGTTAAAGTCAGAAATAAAATTATTCAGCCTGTCGAAGTCAGACTTGCGAATGCAGTAAACTCTTTTGGCTGGTCTATCAGATATTTTCTGTATAACAGCCCCAATATCGAGTGTCACATCGAAAGTAGGATGATAGGGATCTTCAGGTTGCGTCAGAGGCGCCACCCTCGCTAAACTGACGCTCGCCGGATCAGAGACGAAACAAAGATCAAGCAAGTGCTCTCAAGAATTTCGTACATGGTTGACTTGAGACAGCGAAATGTCGAGCAAGCCAGCAATAAAATCATGTTGCGTTGAGGATTGAAGTGTGTTAGAGGAGGTATTTAGGGACCAAATAGCCCCAGGGATATTAAAATCACCCAAGACTACTAAATGATCTCTATCAGAAAGCATATTGGAAACCATCCGAATGGCGGAAAGGTGGTTCCAAAAAATAGGCAGTTCCGACAGTGGGGGACACAAAGGAATTCAACTTCGTTGTTTTCCTCGAAAGTTACTTATTCAGACGTGAGAGTGGAGTTGACCGCTATGAGGACCCCACCCCCGCGCCTGACAGGCCGATCTAGCCGATAAATCGTGAACACAGCTGGGAAAACTTCGGAGCTATTAATCTCTGGCTTAAACTAGGTTTCTGTGAACACAATAACATGGGAGGCGAATGCAAAACTATCGGAATACAGTTTAGGCAGCTTACTCCGCAAGCCTCTTGCATTCTGATAGGAGATTAACAGCGAAGTATTTAGTTTTTTTGGACAGAGTTCGAGAAGGTAGAAGGCACAGTGGTCAGATCGGGCTTAGGAAGAGTTATCCCAACAGGCCGTTTCTTTTTCTTAGCTTCGTATTCTTTAACTACAACAGACTCAGGCCAGAATTTGCTTGAGCATATCGTGCCGAAGAATTCGTTTGGGATATTTATTTTGAAAGATGAAATATCCCTAGCGTAAGAAAATTTGAATTTTTCCAACTTTTAATTTAAATTTTCGGATCTAACTTTGCCTCGTATAAAGGCAATAACATCTTCAGATGTTTGGCCAGGGGAGAGCCGCGAAACAAATATTTTTTTCATAGGTGGGACAGCTATGAGGGCTTGAGGTGAAACAGACTGAGTGCCTGTAGTGCCCTTATTGGCCGGTTATTCCTGGGGGGATAAATTAACGGGGCTATGGGAGGTCAAAATTTGTGCTCCCATAGGAGACGAAATAGAAAATTTGCGGTGGAACGTTTAGTCCCACAGCACCTTCAGGAACCGAATCTTTCCTAACACTTGACCTTAGAATTCTGGGATTTAATTCTGAGGTCGAAGGCTGAGTCAAAGGCGGCTGCTGTTGAGAGCACGCCGCGGGTGGCAGTTTTTTTGCGCCTTGGAGACTCATTTAGTAGCGTAAGGCTATTAAATTGTTTCTCAAGCGCTAGGAAGCTGTTATGAGTTTTATTGACATTATTATTTAACAGCTCCTTAAAACTGCCCTTGGTTGCCGCATGAAAGACGACATTTCCCTTTCAACTACACGACATGCATCGCAACAGTAGCGCAAGCCGATGTTTTTTCTTACATCATCAACAGTCCGGCCGGCAACCCCAAAGCACTTTGTGTGCAGAACGTTGTCGCACAGCCAGCAGCCGATGGTAAGATCACTTGACAAAATTACCTTCTTGCAGGATTTGGAGAAGCAGACGATATCGGAAGACATTATTAAAGACTTACCACTTTACTTGTAGCAATAGATAATAGTGCGAAAGATGTGAGACGAAAAGTGCAGCTGCACCGAGAGAGTTGAAGCACTAAAGAGCGGGGGAGTGTGAGAGTAAGCGAAGCTTCGAAAACGTTTAACTGTCGCGACAGAGCAACAACTGCTAAACGGGAGAGGTGAAAAGAGGAAACACAAAAAGAGGGTCGATGGACATACACCCTAATTATCACGGGTGCTTATATCACCCGCATTGGCTGTTATCTTTGTTACTTTCATCTCGAATCTCTTAAACAGGTCGACCACCAGGTTCCATAGAAGGGGCGATAAGACTCCACATTGTGGTGTGCCTCTGTGGTCTCCCTTCACCATAGTGGCAGTGCCCCAATCAGATTGTACCCGCCTGCAACTTATGCATGTTACGTACACAGAAGTTGATGGCATTGTGCGTTCCTGCATTGGGCAGGAAGACAATCCGAGAGGATTGGATAGGGAAATAGTGCTTATACAAGCTCTGTATGGGGTGATCTCTTCTTTGTTCACCTGTACCATGGCTGGGAATATTCCATCGAGTCCCGGTGCTTTTATCCACGCGAAGGAGTCTATAGCCCATTGGATTTTTCTGAATGTTATTAGATCTGTTGGAAGATGCTCTTCACCCGTTTCTAGTACTTGATTCTCATTGGCGTCGGTTTCTGTGCATCCTGGCAAGTGCTCTTCCATTTGTGCTATTAGGGCCTCTTCTCTGCCCTCAGTCAATTGTCCATCGTCCCTTTTCAGCTGACTCTGTAGTGCTGTAAGCGCCTCTTCGCTGCCCTCAGTCCACTGTTTATCATCGTTTTTGAACTGACTCTGTATGCTAGGTTGCTTCGATAGCAACTGGGGCCGTCTCTATGTTGGAGCAGAAGTTCCTCCAAGAGCTTTTTTGCGCCCTTCGAAATTCCTTCTTCTAATCCCTTAGTAGGATTTTTGTGTCATATTTCGCTTGTTTAGCGATTTTTAAGAACTCTCTGAGGTTGTTGCATTGGAGAGAGAGGTCCCTGTTCCACCATGGTGCATAGTTCTCTTCATGTTTCTTGTTGTCGGGCATGATGCATGGTACGCATTTAGTAATTATTTGGAGAGCGTATCTAGGGAATTTTCCACCAAAGGTTGTCCTTTTGAACTTGTCCCAGTCTTCTTGTTCGGGGGGTCTCTGAAGACAAGTGGTTTTGGAGAATGTTCGAAGTTGCATTGGAACTGGATGTACTAGTGGTCTGAGAAGGATGGTCCTTCAAGGACTTTCCATTCTAATACCACGGTACCCTGCACTGCTACTAGTGTTAAGCCTAGTACGTTAGAGGAGGTAGGACCCACGAAGGTATGTACCTTCCCTACGTTTGCTACGTAAAGATTGGAACAAAGAATAAAGTCTAGAAGTGACTATCCTCTTTCGTTCATTTCGGGGCTCCCCCTGGTGTGCGTTGGCGTCTGCGCCGACCAGTATTTCCTTCCTGGCTTCCACCAGGATCCTAAGTTCCCCAGGTGGGGCTGTCCTGTCATGAGCCATGTAGCAGAAGGCGCTTTTTCTTGCTTTCAAGAATTACCACAGTCAGATCAGCCTTGCTGTAATGAGACAGCAGCTCCGGACAGGTTACCTATAACTGTCACATCACCGTTCTCTTCATCCTTCTTCAAGACGTTACAGGGCTATCTTCTGGATTCTCTCAGGATTTAAATAATCAGATCGGATTGCAGTACTGGACCAGCATGAAGAATATCATTCAATCTGGTTTCTTTCGCAGATGGACTTCAGGCGTTAAACACAGCACGAAGTTTTGTCGTGGTACTTTCGGGCTTGATTGCTGCGTCATGTGAAAAAAAATAGGTTGGAGAACTATGAGTCGATGGAACTTCTTTCATAAGACCCAGATCCAGGAACTCCTGAATCATGTTGTCATATTGCTCTTTTAAGCTAAACTTTCTTTTTAAACGATTCTCGTCTCGAGGAAACTGAGCTGCGGCAATGGACCTCGAATATCCTACATTGGATCCTGGGTAGCAGAAAGGGAGCGTAACCACGTATCTCTCACTTGCGTCGTTCGTAGTTTGGTGAAAGTCCCTTTCACAGTAGGAATTGGACACTTTTACCATCTGGACTGGTAGATCGTTCAGTTGGTGTACTTGTGTAGTGAAAAATACGACTCTCCGAAAATGGTCTCTTGGCCTAGGAGTTAGCCACAAAGTTTCTCCTTGTGTCCTGCATCATCAGTATATCGATTTGGGAACTTTCAAACAAATTTGGGTCTGCAGATTGGAGATTGGGCAGGTCTTTTAAAGAATTCCTGGGAACAGTATGGGAGGGCAGTATGCCCTAACTCCGGAAGGACGTAGGCTGCGGTATCTATTTGTAGACCCGGTTTGATAGAGAAGCGGTAAACTGCCGTGAACAAGTCCTGGAAAGTGAGCTATCGGAAACTTCTATATCGCAGGGTGGAAGACGGCAACCGGACGAAATATGCGGTTGGGAGGGAGGAGCTTGAACGGCTTGAGGCGTCACTATTTTTAGCGTTTCGCTAATTAGTGCTGCAGCCGTAGGCTGATCAGTTGCCGATATTTTGCTACTGGCGCGTGTAACCCTCCGAAATTCAGTCCGGGATGCAGAGGGATTCTAATGCTGTTCCGTCAGTGAAGAGTGGCTCGAAGCTTTCGTTACTGGTTGGGAGATAACAATTCTCGGACTTGTACTCGAGCTTCTAAGCTTCGGGACAGCGGACTTGGGTACTGGTTTTGCCGGAGTAGGTAGCGGAGAATAAAATCTTTAAGATCTCCCCCTTGCTGGAGGGCGAAGACTGGCTTTTGTGTCCTTTGTTGGGGTAGCTGTCAGCTTTTTGTCTCCCTCGACGGGCATACTCAGCTACGCCCTACGAAAAAACAGACAGCCTGCCCGCCGCGAGAAACCCACAAAGAAAAAAAAACGAAAAATAGAAACGAAAGAATCGCTCCTCGAGTGAAGAAATCAGCTGCAACCGTTTAAAAAAAATAGCTAAATATAGCTGAAGGTTTCGGAAAAAAAAGGTGAATGCTAACTGATTAGCTGAATAAAATAGCTAACTCTAAATAGCTAACTAATCGGAACAATTTTTTTTCTTCTTCAGGAATACGCCAAATCGTAGAGCCCAAAAATATTTGTATGTGTGTTTGGAATAATATAGTGTTACCATGTGTGTATACTTTGAATTTTTGTATAAGCAATATAATTTATTTATTTTATGTCATATAATATATGTGTGGTCGTCTGTGACCGTGGAAAAGCTTGGATTGGATGGTTGGTTGCTGCTGTTGCAAACTAATAAATTATATTCATTAAAAATAATTTGCAGCAATGGTATGGACCTTTACAAGATTACTCTATACGAGACAAATTTGAAATGAAATGGCGCAACTTTTTTCGGTTTGTTTATTCGTTTGTCTTTGAAGGTGCCTATTTAATCAACCATGTTTAATTAATAAATACTTTTGCATTAATAATAAAGCTGGAATAATTATTAAAAATAAACATATTTCTCAATTACACGGTTTAGTGGTTATTTAAAGATATTATTAAATGTTGCAAGTTATAATAATTGGTTAATGGCTTGCATTTTTTATTACAATGTGGGTATGAAAAGCAAATAAGACTTAAGTACTATATAAATTTGACCCACATTTCTCGGCCACTAGAACTTGACATCGAGGAGATATCTTCTCATCCAGTAATATGTAATATTTGGCCTTAATAGGTATCTTTTGTCTAGCCGCAATTTCCTCCAAATAACATAAGCGGTCAAGAAGCACAACGTTTTCACAAAGTTTCTAAATGCAAAAAAAAATGTTTTTATTTAAGCAGGTCATATTTTTCAGGAAATTACCTGCATAGATGTTTGCAAACATGTTAAAGCCTCGGCTAGGCGAGGTCCCTGGGTGTCGGGGTACTTGAGACTTAATTCTTCAAATTTTGCTTCATGAGTCGAGTTCCATTCCATTGACATACCAGATTCTTTTGAAAACAATTGAAATCTACTTCTTAGCTCGAACATTGTTATTGGATATTTAGGTGTGGAAGAAATATTCTTTTTAAGTTTTACTATTTCACTGCTCTGAAGAACTGCCTCTGCCAGCGCTCGCATATACATTCGATATCCGTGTTCCTCATGAGCTTCTACAGTGCGGCCACAATCCCAATGAGAGCTTGTTTGTTGACACGCCAGTCTAAGAAATGGTCTATTCAAGAATAAATTTTGATGTTCTATTTCAATTGAGTTACGCATAGCAGAACTCAAGGGAAAGTTACTAATGTGATCGCTGACTCCGTTGTGCGCACGTATCTTCAGCTTGTGATAGCAGCAGGGCATAATGTGTAGACATTGAACTTTGGACATTTTTAAAAATAACAGCATGGCATTAATGCTTAAATCCGCACACGCATGCAGGCCAATAATAGATATTGTAAATTCTTCGGAATAACCGTTATTTATGACAAGCTCTGAAACCAGCGCATTTATATATGAGCTAGAGTCGGCGGTAATAAAATGTTCTTGATATACAACTGACTTAATGGCCGCCGGTGGCAAATAACTTACACATCGTTGGCGAGCTTTTTTTACTCGCGACTTATCGGCTTCCAAACCTAGTATAAGGTAATTTGGTTTTATTTTATACAGCGCTTGACTGAGATATCCCAAACCTGCTCCCATGTCAACCAAAACATGGTTATCTTTACAATGGTCGCTTACGTGTTTGGAAAGCTGTTTAATTTCCATCATTTTTTTTGCCGAAATTCCATTTTGGTTTCTAGCCTTTTGATCTACTTTACAATGAGAGCTGTAGATGGAGTCTTCCTTATTCTTCGGTGTTAAAATATGCAACTCTTGTCTGAAACTTAGAAGCGACGGCGGACAATCATCCAGATTTTCTTGTAGACGAGGAAATAAATTTAGCTTCTTATTTGAAATACTAAGAAAATAGCTTTTAAAATCAAGCGGCATGGAATCGATCGACAGAAGACAATTTACATTGGATGTACGGTAAATCCACGAGTACGTACTTAAGAATTTTGATACGGCATCCAAATACGTATGGGAATTATTAAAGGAGCTGGGAACGGACATATTTTGTATTTTGGCCGTTTCTGAAGTAGCTATATCAAGTTGTTTGAATTTGGAAAGGTATAAATGATCCACCTGCAATTAAAAAGAAAACAATAGCAATTACATTCATAAAAGATTACTTTTTCACGCCTGCAATAAAAATGATCCAATTAACAATCGATATATATAACAGTTCATTAAAAACTATGAATCAACGCATAGCCAAAACCAATTAAATGACGCCATTACAATTTTTTACATTCAATTTTTATAACACTAAACTGATTTGCTAAAATTGATGTTGCCCCCATTTTCTACCCGTGGCAAAAACCCATAATTTCTACAACGCTAAACGCGTTAATCAGTTGATGCGATTTTTAGCCAAAATTTAGTACTCAACATAATAAAGATTCAATTTAATTTAATATTGGATATTTCAATGTTTACTATTTTTATCAATTTTAGAAAATTTGAAAATCTTTTTATAACGGCAAAAACACACTGATCTAAGTCAACTAGAACTTGGATATTTTATCGAGGGAAAGACCAATCCTTAAAATTTTGCGGCTTACATTTAGAACATTCATGTTTTTCCCATGGTCAATTATACGTGGCATGTTCAAGGGTAGGAAGACCATCTGATTTCTTTGTTTTTGCGTCTGATAATAAAACAAAAAAATTCCTGTATACTTCAATAAAGAGTAATCTATTTTTTCCATTAAGTCAATAAAATTATACACAGGCATTATACGAAACTCTTTTTCTCGCTCTCTCTCTCTCATTCTGACGCGATGTGCTATGATAATTGAATTCCGCCTGAATTTGATTACTTTTTAAAACTTAAAAGTTAAAGCATAGTATCCAGACAGTAAGAAACCGTCTTTAAGCAGTGAGAGAGAGCGACAGGCAAATAGTTGAAAACGGTTGTTCGTCAGCAGCCGTTTTAAAGGCCGGTAACCTGACACGAAAACAAGTATACTAGAATAGTGTGTGGCACTTTTTAGTATTTTCCGAGCGGTCTGCGAAAAAGAATAAAAAATGTAATAAAACAGGCTGTTTACGACCCTCAATTGCCCCTCTGTCTACCTTCTTCAGTTCCGTAAATCCGTTAAATTTTCAAAAAACCTCACAGGAGTTTGCTGCAGATTTATTAACTATAAAACAAACAAAAAATAATGATAAGAATATAAATTATTGATATATTTTTATTATAACATAGTAGACTAATGTTTACAAAACTTAAATCTAATACAGAAGCCATGGCGTCTGGGGCCTTTGGCTGTATTCTTTTCAGTTTGTTTTTGCTTTGTTTACATACTATTTAATAGGATTAAATTTTATTTATTTAATTCATCTAATTTTTAGATCTGATAATATATATTAAAATGTTTAATAAGTTTTGAAATATTACTTTTATTTTATGGATGAGATATTGCAGAGATAGGCCTATTCTGAGGGCAGAAGGGAAGTATATTTTAGATTATGATAGGACATGATATCAGAAGGTGAGAGTAAGCGTATTATTGATATAAAAACATGTAAACAATACGTACATAGGAAGAATATTGCCCTTTAATTGATCTCGCAAGTATGGCCTCAACCAATACTTGGATCGCTTCTTATTTGGTTAAGAATCTTCCTTATCTATTACGACAATAATTACTGCCATGGCAATATTAGTTTTTATTTTCTTGTTCATTTTTTATTTACATTTTTAACATGTTGTAAACCAGCATGTATGACCGCATCATTTGCCGGCCAAAAATGCCAAACAGATAGTAAAATCAGCGGTCACTCTAGAAAAGATAAAACATTTGCTCCGCTGCAAAACGTTTTACTGTGTGGATACTATGCTTAAAAACTTAAAATAAAATTAAAATTAAATTATACCAACAACACTCACAAATAAACCCCGTCAAAACGTTCCGCTGAGCTTTGTAACACTAAACTCTTATAAAACTAAACTGATTTGCTAAGGTTTATTTGGTCCACAAACATTCCCCCATTTTCTTCCATAGGCAAAAAAAAAAACATAATTTCAATACAAAAATCTGGATGCTAAACGCGATAGTCAATCGGTGCGATGTTTAGCCAAAATTTAGTCCTCTACATAATAAAGATTAAATTTAATTTAATATTGGATATTTTAATATTTACTATTTTTATCGATTTTTGAAAATATACAAAATTTTCTCCATTTTCTTCTTTTTTTTCGCGCAAGTCCCATGCCCACCTCCCGAGCAACTGACCGAGGGGCGCAGCCGTGTAACGTACGGCACGAAACGCGTACTAGATAGACGCGAGAAATAAAAGGTAGACAGTAAGAAAAATACTGAACGAGGTCAATTAATCATACGAAATCTTATCGAAGAAATCCTAATACTTTAAGGACTCATATGGTCCCAGTCGGACTTTGCTCCAACCGGTGAGCGACTCAGGATATATGCGGGGATTCCTTTGGGGATGATCTCCAGTTCAGCCAGGTGGCAAGTGCGAGATTCAGGTACATGAACCGACTGTTGCACCATTTATAATCGAATTTCCTTCTCTTCGTTAAGAGGAGTATTTACCTTTTAGGATTTTGTTTATTATCTTATTATTTTATGCGAGTGCAAATTTCCCCCCAAAATATTGATCAGGAACACTAAAGGAGTCGATAAATCCATTTCCGTCCGTCTGTCTTTATGAACGCCTAGGTCTCAGAGACTATAATAGTTAAGCATAGTATCCAGATGTTACGACCTGCTGTTTGATGGGGCAAGGCCGGCTAGCCAGTCATCTCAGCGGGATTTTTCCCCGTTTGCCCACAGGTCGCACCACAAACCCAGCTGATCCGGAATCCGCGGACAATAACAACAAAAGGTAAACAAACTCAACAAAACATAACGAAATCAACTGCACAATTTAACGATCTTTCTCCTCTTTCCACGTAGGCCCGGGGCATGGATGTTGTCGCCCCTTGACGCACCCTCCCTTCCTGGAATTCGTGTCAGTTCATCGGATTCCCCTTGACAGACGGTTGTTCCGGCTTTTCCTGGTCACCCCCTCATCTGGTCATCATTATTCCCCCTTCTCCCCCCCGCACGTAAAACAATCAGCCACTCATCGTTATAAATATTTAATCCATTAACATATTCGACTTAATTTTTCTAATTTACAATTTCGCCTTTTTATTACAATTTCTTTACAGCATTTGGGAAGCAAATCTACATCCCAATTCTAAGCGGATCAACGATGACATGGACCAGAATGAATTCTGTGAGGACACGACGAAATGTACGGGTATATATATAGGTGAATATAAATATAAACGTCAATGTATTTGTAGATATAAATATAATGATTATAAACCCTCCATTATTTTCAGCTTTTTATCCTAACTGGAGCTCCAACACAGATAAGGGGCTGAGACGGGGCGTTTGTTTGGACAGGACGACAATACACACCCCTACATAGATCGGCCTGCGCAGATCTCACTTCAAGGATTTAAATTTACATTAGGATATAAGTTTGCTTCGTATTATTAATTATTCAATTGTTGTATGTTTGCTAATATTTCAAATAATAATTGTTAAAAATTGTATTTAATTTCGTGCCTTAATTTGTTTTCATTGGAATTGTATGCTTGTTCTCGGTCCGATCTTCGCTATTTAATATGTGTGCATTTTTTGCCGGCAACGCAGCGCCGAGGCAATAAATAAATAAATAAACAAATAAATACAGATGTTTATGCACTGACGAATCTTACGGACATTCTAATTATTTACACTGGCACACAGGAAAATAAATAACAATTAAATAAATAAACAACCACTTATCTCGACAAACAAGGAATAAATAAATAAATTAAATAAATAAATAATTTTAAATAAATAAATAAATAAATATTTTTTTTGATAGATAAATAAATAAATTAAATAAATAAGTGGAATAAATTAAATTAAATAAGGCGGGATGGCCAAGTCTGGATCCCTCCTTTCGGTGACCGGATTTTTCTGGGGATTGGAACCTCGTTCTCGGTTTGACCAAAAAAAAATTTTCTCCCGGGCCCGAAATGGCTGTCCCGGGATGTTACCGTCCGCCCTGTGGACCCCACATGATTTATTATTATTACTTTTCTGTCCCGCTTGGAACGGACTCACGTTTTCTATTTTTTTCCTTCCGGCCCTCTCCTGTTTCCTGACCTCCAGATCCGTCGATGTAGGGGTTTCCCTGCGGACTCCGAGTTAATAAAATTTCCCTCCGTCTATCCACACTGCACTCACTTTTTATATATATATATATATTTTTTTTTTTGAATATATTTTCACTCCGTAATGCGGATGGCGGTGGCTCACCCCCGGGTCGCGATGATCTTTCTCGATTTTCTTAGGAATGGCCGTCACCTTGCCCTATTTATTGGCTCGGTTCCCGCCTTTTCCTCTGTCCGCTCTCTTTTGGGGTCGAGGAACGCTTTCCAGGGTGAAGGCACTCGCTCCGGGCTCTCCTCCCCTGATCCTTACCTACCATCCACTTTCCCCTTTCTGGGTGTGGACGGTAGGTGGCATCCCGCGATCCACCCTTCCCCTTCCTCTCGGCCCTGCCAACCTTCTCCAAATATGCATCCCAGACGATATTTGTTTCGCCTGCGGCTATCGATCACCGCCAGAATGCAACACAGACAGTAAAACGTTTCGCAGCGGAACAAATGTTTTATCTTTTCTAGAGTGACCGCTTATTTTACTATCTGTTTGGCATTTTTGGCCGGCAAATGATGCGGTCATACATGCTTGTTTACAACATTATAAAAATGTCAATAAAAAATGAACATGAAAATAAAACTATTGCCATGGCAGTAATTATTGTAGTAATAGATAAGAAAGATTTTCAACCAAATATGTCCTATCATAATCTAAAATATACTTTCCTTCTTCCCTCAGAATACGCCTATCTCTGCAATATCTCATACAACACCATAAAATAAAAGTAATATTTTAAAACTTATTAAACATTTTAATATATATTATCAGATCTAAAAATTAGATGAATACAAGTAATTAAATTAAATCCAATAGTATGTAAACAAAGTGAAAGCAAAAGGAAAACAATACAGCCGAAGGCCCCAGACGCCATGGCTTCTGTAGTAGATTTATGTTTTGTAAACCTTAGTCTACTATGCAATAATAATAATAATATATCAATATTTTGCATTCCTATCATTATCTTTTGTTTGTTTAATAGTTAGTAAATCTGCAGCTCGGAAAATACTAAAAAGTGTCAAACTCTATTCTAGTATATTTGTTTTCGTGTCAGGTTACCGGCCTTTAAAACGGCCGCTTACGAACAACCGTTTTCAACTATTTGCCTCTCGCTCTCTCTCACTGCTTAAAGACGGTTTCTTACTGTCTGGATACTATGCTTTAGAGACGCCAAATTGGGAATTTGACTTTTTATATCTGCACGCAAATCAAGTTTGATTAAATTTTTGCTGCACCCGTTATTGGAGGAGTTATTTAAAAAAAAACGTATATCTTCTAAATTTATAAAATTTATAAAATACATTTAGATTGTCTAAATTTTATTGCGATCGTGACTTTTTACTTTTTACACAATATGTATACAAGAGTCAGCCCAGTCAAAATAAATCAAAATCTTCAAATTACATTTCAGTTATGTTCACATTTTTTTTAACTTAAGATTATTAATGTCAGATTGGCTAGTGGTGCAGGTGACTTAGCTAAAGTCTACTCGAAATGGTTTTATTTAAAATAAAATTAGTTGTCACGAGTTCGATTCACGTCGGCGGCGAAATAAAATTAAAAAAATACAATTACGGAACTATACTTAATTATTAAAAATTAAAAAATGTTCGTATGCTTTGCAGCAGAATCGAACCCAAGCCAAATGCTTACAAATATAACCAATGAGCGCTATTAGAAGGCATTAGATTTATATGTAAATTTGTCTACGTTTTTTAATGTTTTGCCTTCTTATTCTCTTTCTTTCATATGATTTTGGCAAGCGCCGTACAGGGAATTCTACTGTCGGGACACCCGACTATACATCCATTTTGTTTTAATACGATGTGGCGATGAAACACCAATTAATTCTGCCCAATTATCTAATGATAGAATGATAGAATGATAGAATGATAGAATGATAGAATAGGTGTCAGAATCGGAAGTGCTAAGTAAGGATCTGGATGAAGGAAAAGAAACTCTGGAAACACTACGGGATGAAATTGCGAAGGCACCGAAGACTCTGGAGAGTTTGAATCGCCAGATCGGCGCAAAGATCAATTCCACAAAGGAAAAGATTAAACGTGAAAATAGCGGTAGCAATAACAGTTCCAAGAAGTCGGAACAGCAACGGGGAAGAAACTTTTAGAGTGACGGCAGCGGTGGAGGCAGAGACAACGAAAATAGCGGCACAGGCGAAGGCAGAAAGGGCAACAGGGAAGGCGACAGCGGTAAAGGCAGAGGCAGCAACAGACGTGGCCGAAGCGATGGCAAAGGCAGCTGCAGTGGAGGCGCAGGCAACGACAGTGATGCATAATCGATGGCGCAGGCAACAACAGTGGCGGCAGAAATGAAGGCGCAGGTGACAACAGTGGCGGTGACGGTAGTGAGAACATCAGCATCAGCATTTCGGCGGAGAATTTGGCAACGCCTGTTTTGAACATGGCAAGAAATATGATGATGGACTTCGGCAGCAGGACATGTGTACGCTCATGGATCGAACAATGGAGCAATATATTGGCTTTGCAAAGGCTGACGGACATGCAGCGGCAACATCCAAGGCAACATTAAGACGCAAGTTTGAAGCGCACATTTGGTCACCAGAGGAAAAATTCGTCATATATTTCGAAGAGAAGTGCAGGTCGGCTCGACAGGTCACAATGGAGGATGACGAATTGGTGGATAGATGTTGCGAGCGTTTGTCGGCATAAAACTACCGGCAAGGGTGTTAGCAACGGCTAGCTAGTAGCTAGCAAGGAAACTCGCTGCTTCAATTGCAACGGGAAGGGGGACTGGAAGAGAGAGTGCACAAAGCCAAAGAGAGGACCAGGATCATGTTATACCTGCGGTGCTAATGATCACCAAATAGCGGAATGCCCCAAATAATTATGTAATAATATTTGACATTTTTTGTTTTGAAAATCCTAACCAGTTTATTATTACATAATGTCAATTAGATTGTGTCTTTTATAAAAAGTTCATGTCTACCCGAAAACATTAGTTTGATGTTTAAAGAAGAGGAATATTTTGGATTAAACAAAAGCTTATTGAAAAGTTTTTGAAAAATTTTATGTTTTATATGGGAAAAGAAAATAAATTTTTGGTTTAAATTAATCGTGGTGGCTGATGAATCTATGGGCTGTAATATAGTACTGGGTAAAAATTTTATGAATGCGTGCGATCTAAATATTTAAGTTACGGAGTGTATTGAAATTGATTACAAAAGAAAATCAAATAGGAAAGTACTTTCCAATAATTGTATGGAAATTAGAAAATCGAGAAATAGTTTAGGAGAACATGGTTTAGGTACAAGTTTAGGAGATAATTATTTAGGTACAAGTTTAGGAGAAAATAGTTTGGGTACATGTTTAGAGGAAAAATGGATAGGTTATTGAAACAGGTTTTAGGTACAACGTTAGTGAAAAAGGTCGTGGGAGCAGGTGTAGATAAAAATTATTTAGGTACAAAGTTAGGTAAAGTCGATCTAGGTACAAAATTAGATAAAAACAGGGTATCAGAACAAATATGAGTGTTGGAGGAGAAGTTTGAGAGAGAAATGTTCCAAATAAATATGGAAGAACAAAAGAAGGAAGATAGGGTGTATGACATTGGGGATGGAGTTAGTTATGCAGTTCGAATAAAGTTAATTAAACTGTTAGAGGAAGAGTATACTCAGGTGCCTCGACCTGAGATACCCAAAAACAGGTGTGAGATTAGAATAAGCTTAGAAAGTGCAAAACCATTTAGCTGTGCACCTCGGAGATTGTCACATAGTGAAAAGGAATCATTGCAAAAGCTGTTAGACGAATATTTAGACAAAGGAATCATTTAAAGTAGTAAGTCGGAATATGAATCTCCGATAGTGTTAGTCAAGAAAAAGTGTGGAGAAAGATTGTGTATTGATTTTCGTAGGTTAAATCAAATTATGATTAAGGATAATTATTCTATTATTTCTATTCCTCTGATTCATGATCTGTTAGACAAATTGGTAGGAAAATAGGTGTTTACAAAATGGGATATAAAAAATGGATACTTTTATGTGTACATAAACAAAGAATCGGTAAATTACACATCATTTACAACACCTTTAGGGCAATTTGAATTTTTGCGCATGCCAATGGGATTGAAGACGGCACCTCAGGTATTTCAAAGATTTGTAAGTGATATTTTTGCCGACATGATACGAGCAGATAGAGTGATGATTTATATGGATGATATTTTAATTGCAAGTAACGATATTAAAGATATATGCTTATAAGCACGCCCACTTCTGCCCCCGCAAATTATCAAAAAGTGAAATCACATCATCCAGTTTTAAAGTCTGTGTGATTCCTGAAAATTTTGTTGCGATCAGATAAAAATTGTCGATGTAATTAAAGAAAAAATTTTGTATGGCCACAAACAGCTGCTGCAGCATGCCTCATTTGGTTGGCCGACAAGACCAACTAAATATTCTTACCAGTTCTTGATTGTGATCGGAAAAGAGTCTTATAAGACTCGAGAAGCAATTTTAATAAATGGTAATAATTATTAGCCGCGTTTTTACACACATAGGTACATGTGTATGTATTTTTGAATGTATGTGATTATATTACACTTGCATTTGCATTTGTCCGTTATGTTCAAAAATGTATTAACTATTTACTATAGGTAGCGGGTATCTCCCAGTCGAGCTCACTTGACTGTAGCTTTCTTACTTGTTATGTATCAAGTCAGATGGAGCAACATGTGATGAACAAGTATCATGACGCATTAGGCCATACTGGAAGGGATAAAATGTTGAAAACCATTAGTAAAAGTTATAAGGAGAAAATTTGTGATCAAATTCTGTATTGTTTGAAGTGCTATACATTTTCACCGGAAGTAGGAAAAGGAGATGGATGACTACACAGCATACCAAAAGGAAACATATTGATCACTATGGGCCAGAGAGCAATAGCAGAGTGAAGAAACACATTTTAGTTGTGATAGATGGATTTACAAAATTTGTTAGCCTGTACACGATAAAAACAACAAATACGAATTAAGTGCTGAGTGCGTTAACTGATCATTGTAGGACATATAGCAAACCGCGATGTATTATATCAGATAGAGGTAGCTGTACATCGGTGGATTTTGCAAACTTTGTGGAGGAAAGAAATATAAAACACATAAAGATTGCTACAGGATCACAACAAGCCCATGGAAAAGTCGAGCGAATAAATAGAAATTTGGGACCGATGATTGAGAAACTAACTGAGCCTGAAAAAGGATTGCATTGGGATGTAGTCATAGAGAAAGTGGAATATTCATGAACTAATACGCTTCATAGTAGCATTAAGCAATTGCCCAGTGAAATTTTTTTTGGAATAGCACAAAGAGGAGAAGATAGTGCCGAATTTAGAGAGAAGTTAGATGAAGAAAGATTAGATGAGGAAAGGGTAGATAAGGATGAACAACTGTTTGAGGGAAATAGAAACAATTTGGAAAGACTAAGACAAAGAGCAGAAGGAAATCAAATAAAGTCACAATTGAGGAATGAGAACTATTACAGTGCAAAGAAGATGAGCAATGTTGAATACAAAGAAGGTAATTATGTTATGGTAAAGAATTTTGATAGTACGGCTGGGATTTTTAGAAAATTAGTACCGAAAAGCAAAGGACCATACGTTATTGGAATGTATTGAAAAATGTTAGGTTCTTATTAAAAGGCATTGATGGGATGATGGTGAGAATATAATTCAAATAATCCGACATATATATATATATAAAAGACAAATATGTGACGACGGTCACGACATGGCCGCCGCCCCCGTGTAAATATTTGTATACATCCATGTAAATAATAGGTTAAGTTTAGAAATAAGATGTAAATACTAGTTAGGGATTAGGGACATAGGCGTTAGGGACCATAGGGCCGGGCTCGCACCCCGGCCACACCATGGCTGACGTCATTAGCAATATTATCGGCAACATCGCCCGCAACATCTTCGGGAACACCGGCTAGGAAACGGGACGAAACGACGGTACCACGTCTAAGGACCGGAAAACGCGATCCGCCAATCAGCAGCCGGCAGAGAAAGCCAGAGAGCACGATCAGGGCAGAGGCCCACGATTAATTTTCTTGCATTTAAACTACATTCGTTGGGGTGTGTGCGCTCGCAGAATATAATAGGGATAAACAACAAATACAGAACTCTAAAACGAGAGACATCATTAATATGAAATAAAAGACAAGCAATGATACCGGCGCCTCAGGTATTAGCCCAGGCGCCGGGCATATTTTGGCAGGGCGACGGCCCACCGTTGGGATACGGTGGAGCCGCCGGGCCGCGGCGCCTTGGGCACGCCAGCGCCGCGGTTTTAGGTTTGGGTTGCGGGCACGGGAGCGGGCTGCTGGGTTGACCCCGGGCCACGGCTCACGTCTCTAGTGGAGGGTTCGGCCGCTGGAAAATTCCCGGACCGGTAGCGCTGTCCCGCCCAGCGTAGGCAATTGGAATCGGCAGTTCTCTAAGTCAAAACCCACCCCTAAAATCCTCACCAACCTCGGCCCCTCCATTTTCTGGCGTTTCCAAAATATAAATTATATCTGGAAGGGGACTCTGGGCCGCTGAGGTTTTATCGGCCACAGTGCATCCTTACATTTTGACGCCTGTAAACCGGGGCCGTCAGGAAATGGGAAGATGTAAGAGTCCTTACTAAGGTAGATTAAAGCCCCACCAGCCGAACACGAGGTTTTTAGCGGAAACTGCCAGAAACTTCCAAATTAGCGACGCACATGCAGCCGCCATAACGGCACCTTGTTTTTTCGGGCAGTTAAAGAAAGAGAAGGGGAAGAGAAGACGGCAATAGAAAATTTCATTCAAGACAAAAATACAGTCTCGCCAAAATGGGCCGCGAACTGGCATCGTAGTCAATAAGCGGCGTCGGCAGGGCAGAACATCGGGGGGCACATCGGGGCACAAATTAATTCCAAGAAATATTCTGCGAGAAAAAAAAACGTCGCGAACTCATCGAACAAATAATAATATAAGAACATACGTTGAGGTCCTGGAATATAAAATCCTTCGTCAAGGAAGTGCAAAATAAAACCAAGAACAATAAAAGACATAAAATCAACTAAATAAAATCTAAACCTGACCCAAAGGACATAAACAAATAAAATTAAAACAAATAATTACATATTAAATAATAACGAAATAAATAAACAAAATCAAATAATTAATTAAATAAAACCAAAATAATTAAATAAACTAATTGAAATAAATTCAAACAAAATATTAAAATACTAAATTAAATAAAATACAATTAAATCAAATAAAATACTGAAACAAAGTAAAATAAATTAAAAATCAGGGAAAAAATACTGAAAATAAAATCAAAGTCAAACAAAGAAAACAGTGAAAACAAAATAAAATAATTGAAAAATAATAATAATAAATTCAAATAAAATAATAAAATACTAAATAAAATAAATAAAGTAATGCAAAACCAAATTAAATAAAACACTGAGGTAAAATAAATTCAAATCAAAACGAGCAAGGAATAATTAAAAAATAAATTAAATAAATAATAATAAAATAAAGTAAATAAATTTGAACATAAAACCAAGTTTGAATTGATAAAAAATACTATATCCGAAAATTTTAATCAGATACAATAAAATAAACGGTTAATAAATAAATAAGGAAATAAAAGCGGGATAACTACAACGAGGGAAGGAAAAAAAAAACAAAAAAAGAACACTACACGAAATTATCAAGCATGGAAACAAAAGAAAAAAGGAGCAACCAAGAAACAAAATATATCACGAGAAAAACCACGAGGAAATAATTCAACGAATAAACGAGGAAAGAAAAACCACGAGGAATAATAAGCGTGGACAAATAAAAATTAATAATAATAAAACAATTTTAAATACTAAAACAGCAGGTAAAATAATAGAATAAATAAATAACGACAAATAGTAATAAATACAAATAAATAAGGAATAAAATAATAAAGTTTAACTAAGGAAAAAAAATAAGAAGCCATAAAATAATAAATAATATTAACAGGTGTCGGGAAAAAAAATCAACGGACCTGTAAAACATAAGATGTTACGGAGTGGTCACGTAGAGAGCTCCAACCCAGTCTGGTCCCCGAAGACATTCATAAGACCTTTTGATTTGAGTTTTTATTTCTCAATATATTTTATTCATTTATTTGTCTTAAGATCTTCTTCTAATTAGAGCAACTGTAGTTGCTGCTCCAAGCTCATATCATTGTCTGTTCTTATCGATCTACATTTAGAATTAAATAAGTCTAAGTCTTATAGCTGCGCTGCCAATAGCGGCAGCGGAGAGACGTGTATATAATATATTCTTAAATACATAGCTATGCTCGCTTAGGCTGAGCGCGGAGGTATATACACATATATACGTTGGTCCGCACGTGTAGCAATTATGCTGACACTTGCATTCTTTGAGTGCGGGCCAATGTATAAGTGGGCGATTCATATTTCGTCCTCTTGAAGTTTATGACCACAATTGTATTGCGTAAACACTGCAACAAAGTGTTTCAGTGTGGACCCGTTAAGTACTCTTGGTAGGATGGGTATTTAATATATATGTACATATATGCATACTACATCTCCCTCCTTTTGAAAAATAACGTAATATAATGAAGTTATTTTATAAATTTATATATATTTTATATAAGAATTTTTTTTATTTTTTTAAATTGAATTTAAAATTTTCAGTTTTTTTTTTTTTTTATTTATGTAGTAACTTATTTATTCATATGTTATTTATATAGTTGTAATATAGTTTTTATACTATGTATGGCCATACGTGGAATATAAAAAGAACCAAATTAATTATGAAATAAATGGTTTTAATCTATCCTTATGAACTGTCTGTTTCTTATGTTTATTATTTGTTATTACTATATTATCTCTATATCCTATTTCCGTTACTTTATACGGACCTGTATATGTAGGATCTAACTTATGACCTGTCTCGTTTTTTAATAAAACTTGGTCACCTACTGATATATCTATATCCCTTACTTTATGATCATATAATAGTTTATTTCTATTCTTATTTGCTTCTAACATAACTCTAGCTCTTTTATAGGCTATTTCTAATCTATGCTTACTCTCCTTAGCATAGTCATCTACATTATAGGGATTCTATTCTATCTACGCTATTGAAGTGTTTTGGCCAATTTGAAATTTTACCAAAAACTAGCTCATATGGACAGTAATTGTGTGCCATAGAGGGGGTTGTGTTAGAACAAAATACGAAGTATTGTATCCATGTATCCCAATCAGCTTTATCTACTGAGATGTAGAAACGGATGAACTCATTAAATGTTCTGTGGCTTCGCTCCACGGTACCTACAGTCTGGTGGTGGTATGCAGTTGAAGTTATGTTTTTAATATTTAAATATTTACATAGATCTTCAATGATTGAATTTTTATATTCTGTTCCCATGTCCGTAATGAACGTCTTCATTGGACCGTACTTCAGAATGAAATTTTCAAAAATAGCTTTAGCTACTGTGTTTGCACTTTTATTTGGTATTGGTATTGCTACCAAATACTTTGTCAGGTCGCATATTAACGTAATAGCGTATTCATTTCCATTTTGCGATTTCGGTAGTGGACCGATTGTATCTACAATTACCCTGTCGAAAGCTTTTTCTGGTGTTTCTGTTATTGACAATGGGGTCTTTGTATGTTTAGTCGTTTTAGACTTTTGGCATTTAGGACATTTTCTTATGTACTCTTTTATGTCTTTGGACATATTTTTCCAGTAGTAGTGTCTCTGGACCTTGACCAAGGTTTTTGTAATGCCAGTGTGACCTCCTTGTATTGGATCATCATGCAATGTAGACAGTATAGCTTCTTTTTCATTTTTCGTATTTATTACGGGCACCGGGTTGAGTAGCGCTACTCTTAATGATTTCAGTATCTTATTGCCCATTATTTTAAAATTATCAATTGTGTTTAGGTGAGGGGCCGCTGCTGTGCCGCCTTGGCTCACCGAAACTTAAGAGCGCACCCGCGCTCGCCCCTTTTGTGCTCAGGCCCTCGGGTCGGCCGTCGCTGCTCCCGCTCTCGGGCGGTGCTGTCCGCCACTCGGGCCCGCTCCCGTGCTGTTAAGCTGTGCTTAT